>VXBS01004073.1:186276-197879 GCA_013400255.1 Sitta europaea | reverse complement strand
TGACATAAAAACATAAAATAGTGCAACAAAATAAAATAACATAAAACAACAAATTAAAATATAATAAAATAAAAAAATAACATAAAATAACAAATTAAAATAAAATAAAATAAAATAAAATAAAATAAAATAAAATAAAATAAAATAAAATAAAATAAAATAAAATAAAATAAAACAAAATAAAATAAAAGTAGAAGCCAAAGGCACTGGTCATCACATAGCAGACAAAAAGCTTCTCACAAAGCAGGCATAAGAAACCACAGTTCCAAGAGATTAATTCAAGCATTCTGGCCTGGAATAATTACTAAAAGCAAAGAAATACTCGAGCAGCTCTTACCTGGGTTAGTTGTAATGATGGTTTTGGATATCACAGTTGCAGTCATGCAGTTCCTAAATTTGTCAAAATTGATTCTCACATCTGATGCAAATATAACTGCACAAGAACAGCCCCCTGTTACTGGAGAGTAAATGGCACCTGAAGAGCTGCAGTCCAACCAAAACCAGACTGCTTTACCTGTTTCTTGGGGGATCCAACTCTGTGCCAGCTGGATGGATTCATTATCCCAGCTAAATTAAACAAAAGTGCATCAAAACATTTTGGAAACAGCACTCAAATTGGGTTTATTTACTGCTAAACTACTAAATAATGGAATTGTAATAAAACTGGCCAGAGGGGACATGGCTCCTTTGTGACACACGTGGCACTGAAATTCCACGTGCCTCTTTTAGCCCAAACAGGATAAAATAATGGGTTTAAATGCAGAATATACTGGGGGAAATGCTGCATTTCAGCTTTTATCAAAGTCATTTCTAGCTAGAGCAAATCCCAGGTGGAGGAGCTGTTTGTGCTGGGCTGTGCTGGGCCAGGCTGATTGCTCAGATGTTCAGCCACTTCCAACACTGGGAGCTTTGTGGCTGGCATGAGGAGACTGGAGTGAGGGCAGAAGTATCCCTCAAAAATGGTAATTTCATGGTCTCTTGATAAAATCTCCTTCAGCTCCTCCTAAATTTGGCTGGCAAGAGCACAGCCAAAGCACAGATTTGTTCTGGTGGGTTTTCTCCTTAATCCTGGGAAAAAGATTGAAGATCTTTCCTTTTTCTCTGCTGATGCTCACTCCTCTTCACTGCTGGGCTCTGAAATCCCCTGCCAGAGCCCAAGGGCCAGCACTGAGGGAGAACTGATGGAACCAAATCCAAATGAACTCCAAATGGCTCCAGGGCACACCTGAGGTCAGGGTGTGTCCTCATGCCCTCCCTGGCTCAGGGTGGCTGTGGCCTGAGGGTGCCATGCCCCCCTTGTCACAGCCCCAAAGGAGCCTCTGTCCCTGCAGCCCCTGCCAGAGCACCTCATTTCTCCCTGGTTTGGTGCCTCAGCAAACCAGCAGCCCTGGCAAGATGCTTTCCCTGGATTTGAAGTAATTCCAGATCTTCTCTTACCCCAGCAGAAAGTTTTGGGGTTTTTTTTCCCCCCCTAAGAATCTCACAGTTCTGCCACAAGAATGGTTTGTTGAAAGGAGCAGCTCCCCTACAAAGACAGGCTGAGAAAGTTGGGCTGGAGAGGAGAAGGTTGTGTGGAGATCTCACAGCAACATTCCTTTGTCTGAAGGGGCTGTGAGGAAGCTGAAGAGGGACTGTGCATCAGGAACTGCAGGGAGGGGACAAGGAATAATGGGTTCAAACTGAAAAGGTGGAAGTTTAGCTATTAGGAAGAAATGTTTTACTGGAGGGTGGTGAGCCACTGGCACAGGCTGCCCAGGGAGCTTGTGGATGATCCCTGGCTGCTCCAGACCAGGCTGGACAGGGCTTGGAGCAACCTGGGACAGTGGAAGGTGCAGGGGGGTGGAAGTGGATGGGCTTTGAGGTCCCTTCCAACCCCTTATGGTTCTGTGATTCTGTGGGTTCACCCCAGAGATGCTTCTTTTGGGTCTGAGGGGATGAATTGAGTTTAATCCCATGGTAAGATCCCTGGGGTAACACAGGCCCCAGGGCTGGCTGGCTGCCTGCTGAGGGAGCAAAGGCCACTGGAGTGATTTTTTAACCAGCAAACAGCAGTCCCAGGGCAGGGGAATCCCCACGGCCCCACGGGTCCCTGCACGTGGACAAACCACAAGTTTATTGAACAATCCCTGGGCAAAATGCAAAGGTTCCTCTGTGAACTTTGCAGCAGGGATGGGGTGGGTGGAGTCGTGCTTGTGAGCAGTTTGAAAACACAGCCATAGTTTCAAAATGTTGCTGCATTTTAAATACTTAAAAACTATTTAAGAACTACTTCAACCTATTTCTGCTCCATTTGCAATTCTGCTTGGCTTTAAAAATGGATCATGCTCTTTATTTTCCTGCCCTCCTGTTTGTGGAAGAGACACCACAGCCTTTGCAGCTGGGTTTAAATGCCATTTCCTGAATTAGCTCAAATGTCCACATTAAAAAAAAATAAAAAAAAGAATTATTTGGAACTGAACTTCACTTTGCCCTCCATGAGCCAGCAAGCTGTCAGCAAGCCATAAAACTACAGGAGATGTATAAGGCCACTCTAATGAATCTCTTTTTTATGTCTCATAACAATCTATTTAAATAAAAATAACAATATATTTAAATTAAAAGATGGGTTTATAGCTAATTAGTGTGTGTTATAGCTAATTGTTCTACCCCTGTTTGCATTAATTTGTGTTTTTCAGTGAATTAAAGGACATTTTACCATACTATTGGGAAAGATCTCTCTGTTTCATCATACAGCTTCACTTCACACCTCTGGCCTTTCCTTTTGTCTGAAGTCATGAAATACTTTGGCTCCCCAACCTTTAAGAAGAAAGAGAAGCAGTCACTTGTCAGTGTTTAGGAGAATAAAACTCATAACCTAGAAAACAAAAGGGTTAGAAAAGGGAAGAAAGACTGCAGACTACTAAAAATGGGATCACTTAATTTTCCCCTTCATTTTGTTGATAAAAATCTCATCAAAGGGAATGTGTGGCTGTTGTCACTCAGCTGCCAAGCTGAACAAATGGAATCCTGGCCACTGGGAGGCCCAAAATCCACATTTACACAGATTTCCAGTGAATTTACTGATGGCAGAGCCCAGAAATGCCCCTCACTCAGATATCACAGCCCAAATCCACATTTCAGATTTCCAGTGAATTTACTGATGGCAGAGCCCAGAAATGCCCCTCACTCAGATATCACAGCCCAAATCCACATTTCAGATTTCCAGTGAATTTACTGATGGCAGAGCCCAGAAATGCCCCTCACTCACTGCCATCACAGCTGCCAGCAGGTTGAGGACTCTCCCATGGAGGCTTTGGCCATTTGCCACGATGTCCCCCAGGGAATAATAATCCTGAGGGTCCTTGACAGGCAGGTGCAGCAGGGACAGGAGCCTGGTGTCTGTGTCGTAGCAGGAAGAGGTTTTAACCACAGAGTGATTTTCACTGAGCAATAATTTGTAGCCACTAGAACAGAACAAATCCTGTGGATCAGCACTGCACTCACTCAGGTGTTAACTGTATAAAATGTTAGTTCAATTCATATGAAAAAGAAACTTTATTCCATTGTAATTTTCCTAAAGGTACAAATAATTCTTGTAGATTTTACTCAAAGAATGAAATTTACTCTGTTTAGCAACAAAGAATGTTATTGCTTTATGCCCTTCTATTTATGAAATATATTCTCCTTTGAGATTTAAACATTGTTGAGCACAAGAGGAAGGTACAGCTACACAAGAAGAAAAAAACCAAATATTTCTAGTAATTTCATGTTGCTGGAAATTAAAGCAAGTCTTAACTGTGATCTTTCTGGAAAAAACTACCACTCCATGCTTTAAATTTACCTAGGAGTTACAGGATTGAATTTTTCTTCTCTTTCTGCTTCCTTTGACTGAATTAAAGGATTTTCGATTGTAACTAAAATAAAGCATTGATAAGTAATGTTAGAACTTGATTATAGGTACAATTATAGATATTATTTTGTGTGTACACCCTGCAACCTCACAAGTTTTACCCAACCAACCACAGAAGACAAAATCTTTCTGTGAACTTCAAAAGATAAAAGCACATCCTGTAAATAAATACAGGATTTTTGTTGTGGTTTTACCAGCAACCATAGTCATATCTATAACTGAGGGAAGACAAACACCAAAGTGCTTTACAGCTGATTTTTCATCATTTTTAAAACCTCAATATAAAGTAAGATTTGACATTGATTAACTGCAGGCCAGTTCTGAGCTGCTGCACTCAGTGGGTTTCTTTTGTTGACATATTTACTGGGCTGGAGTTGAAATCCTTGGAATCTTGTTCCTTCCCTCTTTAAACTGAACAGCACTGAACAATTTGTTTCCAATTAGGCTGTTTGTGAGCCCTCAGAGCAAAACACAGCAAAGCCACCAGCACAACCCTGATTTCCCTGCAAACAGAAACGTGGGGAGAATAAATAAAAGAAATAAACTCACCACAGTCACCAACCCTGAAGCTTTCTGAGAGGGCTCTGATGTACTCCTCTCTGCCCCAGGACTGCACATTAATGAAATAAGTGGGGGAATCACGAATGGTGAAGTTGAAGGTGTATCTCTCGGCGCCGATATCTGCAAAAATAAACAGGGCTGTAGCAATTCCTCAGCACGCACATTGATTTCTAACTAGAGT
This sequence comes from Sitta europaea, assembly GCA_013400255.1. NCBI lineage: Eukaryota > Metazoa > Chordata > Aves > Passeriformes > Sittidae > Sitta > Sitta europaea. The sequence goes on along the minus strand of VXBS01004073.1, from coordinate 193,248 downwards.
ATGTGTAAAAAAACTACTGTTTTGCGGTGTTACTGGAATCTGGCAGGAGTTTTCTCCCGCTAGAGGCCAGCAGGAGCACGCTGGAGTTTGGGAATCGCTGCTGGAGTTGTGGCTGTCCATCCCTGCGCTTCACTTCGGGCACTGCCAGAACTCCCAGCTCAGCCACGGGGCGGTGTGAGGTGCCAGGGACAAAGCCCAGCGGGGCTGGTTTGGACACACAGCCCCACTTGTGAGGGAGCCGGGCTGGCCCCGGGGGTGACAGCACCCTGCAAAGTGCTTCCAGTGCTCTGGGAAATTCAGTATTCTGTAGCCCTGCCCTGGCTGGTACAGCTAATTAATAAAGCTTCTCAGGGATCACAGTGTGATTGTCACTAAATGATGAGGGAAAACTCGAGTGATGCCCCAGAGCACCCCTCTGCACACTGCCCCAGGCTGGCACCACTGCTGGGTGACAGGGAGGACTTTGCTGGAATCCCAGCCCTGCAGCAGCTCAGCAGGAGAACTGAGCCCTTCTCCTGGAGCTGGAACAGCTCTGCAGGGCTGCAGGGGCTTCCTGACAGTGTCTGTACCAAGCCCGACTGTAAATTTGTTATTTCAATTTCCAATTAATGCTGGATTAACAGCATACAATTCCCATTTTGTGTTGCTGCTCAGGCCAGAAATTGCTTGTGTGTGTCACTCCACAGGACATGTCCTCAACATTTCTGTTTTAAGAGGGAACAAATATGAAGGCACCAGCTCCATCCCAGCAGTATTTATGGAAGAGTGGGTTCATACTGGTTCCATCTTCACAGCATGAAACACTTCCATGACAAAGTTTTTCCAATCTCTAATTGATATGGTTTAGCCAAACCAGTGCTGCTCTTTCATCTTAGTTCTCAAACAGATACAATTTTCTTTTTGGTGCATTTTTATTCTATCCATTTTACACTGAGAAATCTGTTGATCATTTAAAAATCTTGATTTCAGTCATCTCTGCCAAATTACACCGTTGAAGAAAATGAAGGAAGAAGAGTTTAAAGGGACTGTACTTTTTCGGTCTGGAAAGCTTCTGACATCTGTTTTCCCAATAACCACCCCGATTACATTCTGAAAAATAAAAAGATTATAGAGTACAAGTATTAAACCCAGATGTAGATGATGAATTAGATTTCATGGAATTATACTCTGCAGATGATAATAAACATATTTCTGACGGGTAATCATTTTAATCTATTTATTCTGCAGTACCGTATGAGCTAAAGAGTAAAACGTAAACACACCAGTTTACTTTGGGAAAAAATGTGACTAATAAAAATATTAAAATAAATACATCTGTTTCTGTTTGGGAAGAAATGGGAGGACAAAAGTTGACCCCAAACCCTCCCAGTTTTGGCTGTTCTACAGCAATCTCCTCAGGTAGGCAGCAATGTTGTTGTTTCACGCTCTCTGCACAGGTCTCAGATCTTCTCCAATGCTCCTTGGACAGGATTTATTTCACAGGGAAATGTCCAAGGTTTTCCTGGCTGTCAGCACCACGAGCCACACGTGTGTGCAGCCACAGGAGCTTAGCCTGGCCTCAGCCAAGCAACCTGAATTTCTACAGGTGCCTCTCTCCTGCTGGCTTTCAGCTGACTCCAAGGGAGCTGAGGCAAGGAGCTTTTCTGCTGATTCAGACCAAACCCAATCTTACTCTGCTCTGCTAAACCTGTGTTTATTATGTAAAAGCATCCTGTTCTCAGTTGTCAAACACAGCTACTGGCAGCAAACACACATGTGGCTACAGATCTATTATCTAGCTAGCTGTACTAGGATATAACAGCTCGGTGGTGGTTATTTTTTAGCTTTCCCTGGGTGTCAGAGAAGAGTTTTGCAGTGCTCCTTTGGGATTTAAGAGGTCAGCAAGGACAGTCAGAGTGGGACAAGGGCTGGAACAACAAACTGGCAGTGCAACACTGCCAGGATCCTTCTAAACATGAAGCATCCCCCATCAATTCCACTTCCCAGAATCCTGGAGTGGTTTGGGCTGGAAGGACCTTAAAGCCCACCCAGTGTCACCCCTGCACGGGCAGGGACCCCTCCCACTGCCCCAGGGTGCTCCAAGCCCTGTCCAGCCCGGCCCAGCACCTTCCCAGGGGTGTGGCAGCCACGGCTCCTTCACACGAGCCCTTCTCTCAGTCCCGACTGTCCTGTTCCAGCAGAATTCCAGAGCCAGGGGGGAAAGGGGGGCTACAATTCAATAACACCCCCAGGATTCATTTTGTACGGATTCACAGAGCAGCCACTTCCCTGCGACGATGCTGACACGTGCTCAAAAATCCGCTCCCCGATTTCCTTGGAAGCGCTAGAGGGAGCACGGGACCCGCCTCGTCCTGCAGGGATGGGAACGCTCCGGGAGCGGCCACTGTGTTCAGCACTGTAACATCCCCTCCCGGCCTGACCGAATGCTTTATGTTGCATTCACGTTAATGAACTGAATGTCCACTGCATGCAGTGAGTCTGATTAAGATTTGGGGTTTGTTTCTTAATTAGAAAAAAAAAAAATCTAGTCAATCAGAGTGCAGCATTCCCTGTATCTCACCACCCAATGTCAAAAGAACTGACATTTAGGATGAGTGCCCGCAGAAATTAGGCTGATTGTGCCTAATTTCTGATGTAAATATCCAATTCCCCAAAGAAATCTACCCCAGCCTTGCTGCAAATGCGTTCACCTCTGTGTCTCCAACGCGGGCAGCTGGCAGAAGGAATTGGTCTGGCTGGAAATTATTCTGGAGTGAGGAAGGGAGAAAAACTTCCCGAGATCATTTCCTTGATCAGCTCACTGTGCAAGTGCCCAAGCAGTCATTTCCCCAGAAGAGGAGGGGAACGCCCCCCACGGTGCCTGTTTTGGCAGAGCACTGCTTGAGGCTGCTCGACCAACTCATGAGCACACTGCCAGTGTTTACACTTCAATCTCTTTCACCTTTTAGAATAAACAGCAAACTCATAAACCGTGCCATTTTGATACTTCAGACTGTGTGTTCAGCTGGTTTAATGTCCTAACACAACCCACGCTGATCATTCTATCATAAATTATTATTTTATAAAAATACTTTCCTTGCCGTGTGTTGCTAACTGCAATACCCAAGATTAGTTTTATTTGCAAAATAAAAGCTTTTCTTTGTAAAATAAAAGCTTTTAACTGGGTTAGTGGATCATTATTTAGGAGGAGCTGTGAATGACAGGTTAGATGAAGATCAGTCTGGATCAATATGGCTCTAAAGGGGTAGAAAGCTTCTCTTAGATCATCCCTTTTCTGTGACTGCTCTTTGATTTGTTTAAAGCAAATGAGAAAAAAATTGTGCCATCCTAAAAAGAAAGGGGTGGGAATGGGAAAACTCCATGTTTTCACTGTTTTCAGGATCATCAGGACTCCCCTGGGGCAGGGGAGGGGGATTCTGCCTCTCTGCTCAGGTGAGACCCCACCTGCAGAGCTGCCTCCAGCCCGGGGGCCCAGCACGGGAAGGACCTGGAGCTGCCGGGGTGAGTCCAGAGGAGGCTCCAGGGCGTTTGGGAAGGCTGAAGGAATTGGGATTGCTCATCCTGGAAAGGAAAAGCTTCGGGGGGATCTAATTGTGGCCTTCCAGTGGCTGAAGGAGCTGACAAGAACCATGGAGAGAGCCTCTTTACAAGGGATGGAGTGACAGGACATAGGGAATGGCTTCAAACTGGAAGAGAGTGGGTTTAGGAGACTGGGGAGAAACCCTTCCCTGGATTTCTGGGAGGGAATCTCCCAGATTTCCAGGATCACCTGAGGCACAGATTCCCAGAGAAGCTGGAGCTGTCCCTGGATCCCTGGAAGTGTCCCAGACCAGGTTGGACAGGGCTTGGAGCAGCCTGGGGTGGTGGAAAGCACCCTACACATGGTGCTGGATGAGCTTTATGCTCCCTTCAACCCAAACCAGTCTGGGATTCTGTGCAAACCTGGGTTTTAATCCCCAAAACCCAGAACCAGCCCTGGCACAGAACTGTGAGATTCTGACCCTGCCTTCCTAGCGTGCCACGAGACACTGCTGAGGTCACAGATTACTGTGGCTGCATAATGCTGACTCTGTAATGTCTTTAATAATGTCTTCACTAATTCAGCATCCATTTAATGTGCCACAAAGGAGCCTCTGATCCATGGAACTGCCCGGTCAATATCTGTGCCTGTGGTACCCACAGCCTGTGGGCAACAACAGCATCAATTTTCATTTTGCTGCTTTGCACACAAAGAAGGGAAGGGCCTTTCTAGCCAACAATTGCACTAATGCTATCAGTACCTAAATACACATCAATTACATAATTTTGCAGTAATACAAGCCAGTCAGATACAATTTCAGCTGGGAACAAGAGTGAGACTTACAGGACGAGCAAGGTTTGGATGCAGGTCTGAAAGTGCAACAAAGTCCCGTGCTGGACGAGAATGAGCCATTCTTTATCTGAAACTTGAGGAAACCGACTTAGACTTTGTAAAAATCCAAACAAATCACTTAAGACCATTCACAGTGAGAATAACAAGTTATTTTTTAACATAAATGTTTTGACCTAATAGCATCTGTTTTCAATAAGAGGCATTTCAAGCCATCTGAAGTAGACAATTCTTTATTGTTTGGATTTGGCGATGGAAGTTATGAATTTTACTGTGACAGCTCTACCTAAGCTTCTCAAATAAAGGCCTGTAATTTTTATTTATTATTCATCATTAAATGACTCCATTAGCACCAGGCTCTGAAAAATATTTACCCTCCTTCTCTCTGGGAAGCCCAACTGAATTTAATGAGGCAGCTCATATTTAAAAGGCAATTTATATGTGAGGAAAGAGAAGTGTTGGGTTGCAAAGCGCCTTTAATTGAGGTTTTGGACTAAATATTAAACTACTTTAAAGTGTGAGTTTATCCCTTCCTCAAAACAGAAAAGTTCTGAATTTATTAAAATAAAATTTGTGAAAAGAAGTTTTTTTCAGGCTGCCAACGTGGCATTTACTGCCCAGCCCTGAGAGCACCCAGGTTCTCTCTAGAGATGCCCAAGTGGGGCCATGGTTGCTTTGTTAGACCCTCTGAATGCCTCTTATTATTTCATGGGTTCCTCAGAGACATTTAGATATTTAACAAATAGTTGTCAGATTCTATTTTTTGTTGTAAAAGGAACCGTTGCATTGTCCAAATCTTAATAACCTTTAATAGGAGAGAACTGCTGACATTTTTCAGAGGATGCCTGTTCAATCTTTAGAATAAAATCCTGAATGGCTTTCACAGTCTTTATGTCTGGAACTTGGTGTGAGAGCTGTTAACCATTTCATCAGGCATGAGGATAAAGGTCTGTTGAACTAGAGAACAAATAAGCCTACATTTTAAAGAAAAATAAGCAGTTATCTGAGAACCAAGTGATTTTTCTAAAAGAGCATTTCAAACTACACTCTCACAGAGAGACAGCCCAAATTTGCTTTACAGAAACCACTGAACAATGGGGACCTCAAACCTGTTCCCAACCCATTAGATGGAAGAATTTATGTTTCCTTCTGCAGGGAAGTCACCTCAGCATCCCTCCAAGGCAGGGTAATATTCTCACCTCAGAAGAAGTTAAATATTGTTACCTGCTGTTCCTCACAGCAGCTGGGTCGTGTCCGAGGAACCAGCACTGGAACCCCTGTATCAGAGGGAGATTAAAATGGTAATTTAGGGTGCCTTTTTAGGTGCTTTTAAATGCAGGTTCTGATAGCTGGAGCAGAGCTGCCCCGCTCAGGGACCCCTCAACCTCCCCGGGTGCTCCTCAACCACCCCTCAGCCCATCAGGGACCCCTCAGCCCTCCTCACACACCTGCCTCTCCCCCCAGGTACCCCTCACTGACCCTTCCAACCCCTCAGTGACCCTTCAACCCCCCCAGGTGCCCCTCACTGACCCTTCAATCCCCTCAGTGACCCTTCCAACCCCTCAGGTACCCCTCACTGACCCTTCAATCCCCCCAGGTGCCCCTCACTGACCCTTCAACCCCTCAGTGACCCCTCAACCTCCACCCAGACCCTTCAACCCCCCCAGGTACCCCTCGTTGACCCTTCAATCCCCTCCTGACCCTTCAACCCCTCAGTGACCCCTCAACCTCCACCCAGGCCCTTCAACCCCTCAGGTGCCCCTCAGTGCCCCTCACTGACCCTTCAATCCCCCCAGGTGCCCCTCACTGACCCTTCAGTCCCCCCAGATACCCCTCGCTGACCCTTCAACCTCCTCCTGACCCTTCAACCCCTCAGGTGCCCCTCACTGACCCTTCAGTCCCCCCAGATACCCCTCGCTGACCCTTCAACCTCCTCCTGACCCTTCAACCCCTCAAGTGCCCCTCACTGACCCCTCAACCTCCTCAGTGACCCCTCAACCTCCACCCAGGCCCTTCAACCCCTCAGGTGCCCCTCAGTGCCCCTCACTGACCCTTCAATCCCCCCAGGTGCCCCTCACTGACCCTTCAAACCCCTCCTGACCCTTCAACCCCTCAGTGCCCCTCACTGACCCTTCAGCCTCCTCCTCGGCCCCTCAGGCCCCTCAGGCCCCTAGGCCCCCCGTTCCTGACACACACAAAATGGCGCCGGCGCAGTGGCGGGAAGAGGCCGCGCTCTCCCCTCAGGCCCGAGGCACACCAGATGCTCTCCCCACCCAGCACGTTCCGTGGGGCTCCATGGAGCCCTTGAGGAGGTAACACCAGGGCTGGACGGGATTTTGGGGTGGAATTGTTCCCCGTGAGGGCGGGCAGGCCCTGGCGCAGGTTCCCCGAGAAGCTGTGGGGGCTCCGTCCATGAAGTGTCCGAGGTTGGGGCTCCCTGGGTGTCGGAACCCAGGATGAGTCTGGGACAGTCCTGGATGATCCCAGCTCCAGCCTGGGGGCTCCAAACCCTGGCAGGGGGGCACAGACCCTGGCAGGGGGGCACAGACCCTGGCAGGGGGGTCCCAGACCCTGGCAGGGGGGTCCCAGACCCTGGCAGGGGG
>VXBS01004073.1:174158-185874 GCA_013400255.1 Sitta europaea | reverse complement strand
TAGTTTGTAGTATAAAATCAGTGCCTGCCCCTGGGGCAGGGTGTGTGCCTGGGGCTGCCCTGCTGAACAGACCGGGGCAGCCCAGACAGAAAATATTCTAGATAAGAAACAATAAAGCAACCTTGAGAGCATCAGCCGAGGACTTTCAACTGATTCTTCCAGCAGCAGGGTTTGGAGACAGCAGGATTTATATATCTGGGGTCATCCTGACCAAAGCAACCCCCGAGATCTGGGCTGGTGGAAGCTGTCCCTGCCCCTGGCTCTGTTTGGTTTTTAAGGGCCCTCCCAACCCAAACAATCCTGTGATTCCGGGATTTCCAGATCAGGAATTTAAAGTCAGGTTCATTCTACAAGTATAAACACACAACGTGCCAGCAAGACAAAGCAAATTGCAGAAATCTCTGGAGAAAACTCTGCTTCCTTTCTTTTTTTCTTTTTTTTTTATGGTGGCTATAAAGGAAAAAAACTTGCAGCCTGTATTTTATAAATTAATCAAAATTTCTGGTTTAAAGATATTATTTGTATTGATTGGCACCTAATACTCCTATATTTTCAGGCTCTGCAGAAGGCTGGCTTGAGCCACTTTCTCCATTTATATTGAATATAAAATTATATTTTATAAAATCAATACCCTTCACTTCTCCATCATAAAAAACTTTACTCATGATGAGTAATTTTATAACCCCAAGGTCACAGCCATTGGAAGTTTTTAGCTTAGCCTGATAAATTCTCTGTGTTCACTCTGTATTACAGGATCTTTCATTTCTTCAATTAAAAAGCCGAAAATGGACCCCACCTGTGCTCTCGTATTTATTGTGTCACAAAAATCCACAATAATTATCCCGTGCTGATGACAAGCAGGATGCCAGGTGACAGCCTGGGTGTTTATTTTGCTTTTTAGGTCACCTTTTATACAGTATGATCCATGGAGCTTTGTTTCATAGGTTTAAATCTCCACTAAATGGAATACAGCATTTTTTTTCTGTCGGTTCTTTTGTTTTCATCATCTCAAGCTAATGAACAAGCAGAAGATAATGAGCCTGGTGATAGGATCCTAATGGAATGGGAAGCAGAACCTGGACACTGGCTGGGAAGTGCTGGCAGAGTCTCAAGTCTCATTCTCACAGCCATGACTGCAATGCAAAAGGGGGAAAAAAATCCCTGAAACGAGACCTGTGGGGTGCCCGCTGCTGCAGAAGGTGACAAATCAGCACCAGAGCCCAGGGCTTGCAGGAGCTGAGCTGGTCCTGTATCTCAGCAAGGTTTTGGTGGCACACAAGCAGTGGAGCCTTGCAGACCCCACCGGGATGCTGTGCATGGGTAGGTCCCGACTCCCAGTGGGGTTTAGCCCGGGTGGAGCTGCTGTTCTCCCACAGGCACAAAGGGCAGGTGAAACCCGACTCTGCCCTGTCCCCTCCAGGCCTTTGTTCCATTTCAAAGCCCCCAGAACAAGGGTGCTGTTGTGCCTCTCTCCTCGGCTCCCCATAATCACCGGGAGGGTTTGCTTTGTGCTCTGCTTCCACTCCTGTTTTCAATGTACATTTGGGGTGGAAAAAAAAAAGCTGCTTTTTACTTTCCCAGGATAGCTCCTGCTGGGAAGACGTTATCAGGGCCATCGTGACAGGATGCACAAAGGCAGGGGACACAGTGAGTTCTTTCCCTCGGAGATGTCTGATTAGATGCTGAATTTCTGACTTGCAGATACCGAGCCAGGAGACTCGTTTGATGGGTGTACCTGTCTCAGGTGACACTGTGAATTCTGCCATTCATGGGGCACACAGCACCTCAGGGACTTCTGTGGTTACTGCAAACAAATAACACCTTTATTTGATGCTTGTAACCAATGTCTAATCTGCCTTTATCCCACTGATTTACCATGCCAGCTGATTCTCCCAGTCAGGAATTTTTAATACAAACACTGGAGAGCATCTGCAAAAACAAATGTTACTCAACTTGTATCCTGCTTTCCTCCTCGGCTGACCTCCAAGTGGTCTCAAAAAGAAATCAGCACCGTTATCTCCCTTTGACAGCTGGGAAAACAGAGGTGAGAGAAAGGCCAGAAGAGGTTTCCTAAATTCCATGTGCCACACAGAACAGTGTGAATTCAGTGTTTTTCTGATCTAGTGCTCCATCCCTGAAAGCTCCCAGTGATTTTAGCTCTGCAGCACTTCAGCTGGCACTTAGCACTCTGCCGATTGAGCCTGTGATCAGCAGAGCCTTCCCATCCACGGCCCCAAATTGCCCAGGCCCTGCTAATTAGGCCTTCGTGAATAGATTTATTTAAATTACCCTCATTGGCATGGTCAAGGAGTGCAAATGGCATTTCGTAATTCACTTTAGCAGTTTGTTACGTGACCATCAGTACACTTTGCATTCAGGGGAAGAAAGTCCAGCACTAGCAGGGACATTTCAGAAATCATTTCCCAAACCAGAGCAATATAAAAATATTTGCTCTGTGCATTTTCCGCTGCCCGCAGCGTTTACTGAGAGGGCTCATTGAATATTTATACATCCTTAGGACCCAAAGAACTGCTAAAATGGAGAGGGCAGACATGTAATTTTATGTAATTGGCCTGACTGACTGCATTAATAGCAGAAAATTATTAAAGGTGCTCAGTGGTTTTGGCAGATATCTGGACTGGCAGAGCCTCAGAGTGCTGATGGAGTAACAAAGGACATCTTCAGCAGCAGCAAGGCAGGTGCTGATGCAGCCAACAGGTGCTCAGTGTGTGTTTAGGGATATTTAATCTAAATTTCTTCGAGTCTTTGTTCAGCTCTCACTCCATCCTGGTCTCCAGCACTGGAACCATCCCAGTGCTGTTTCAGTGGGGTTTCCTCGCTCTGAGCAGCACCATCACCACCTGCAGCATGGGAAAACACAACAAACCAGAGCCTTGCTGTAAAATTAACATGACCACGGCTGGTTCCCATCTCATCTGGGCTAATTCTGCCTTCTTGGGGCCAGGGAAGATGCCAAGACCTGAGGCTGGTGTGTGCACATGGCAGCAGGAGCCTGCAGGGAGCTCAGGCCCCAACAGAACCACGTGCCAAGGGCTCTGCTGGGAATGCCAACAGCTCTGTGCACGAGAAAAGCTCCATTTCTGGCAAAGACAAAAAAAAAAAGCTGCTTTTTTAAGGTGTAAACCTCTGTGTGCCACATAGCTGCCCATGGGCAGGGAGGGAATGGCATTCCCAGGGCTGGAGCTGGGCAGGCAGAGCTCCTCTCCCTCCCAGGCAGTGTCTGGGTGCCTGCTCATCAGCTCAGCTCCTCATGATTCCATCACTAATTAATCCCTTCTGCAGCAGTGGGGGAGCAGGAATGTCACGGAAAGGATGTGGCACAACCCAGAGAGGAGCAGGAGCCAGCAGCACCAGCCCCTGCACCAAAATCAGCTCCCCTCAACACCAGCAGGGCAGAGTGACAGCCCTACAGGAACACCACAGCTGGAACCTGACACCTTCTGGATCATCACTAAGCAGGCAGTTTAATTTCAGTGAATAATTAGCAAATAAACTTATCCCAGAACTAACCCATGTAGTTTTCCTACCAAAAAGGCAGAATAAGGTGCTCATATAGGAACTCACTGCTTGAAAGCACTGACACAGGCTTTTTTCTTCAGTTTTCTCACTTTTTTGAAGCTCAGGCTTTGATTGCCCAAGATTTTTAAAGCCCTCAGTCTGCTGTTTAACTTGACTGAGACTACAGAAACTCAAAATTCTTCTTTTTAGAGCCTTCAGGCTATAGAGAATAACTTTTCCTGCACATAATTCCAAAATAATGTGAGCTCAGTGAAACGACTTGGATTTTCATCACTTTCCCCAAGACCAGAATTTCCTCCTCCCTCTCTGAGCAAACAAGTGATGAATATTTTCCAACAAAACATCATGAATTAAAACACACAACAATTAAAAATAGTTTTAGTGACAGCTCCCTGACACAGAGGAAAAATGCGTTGAGGGGGGAAGAAAAGAAGATATTTACCATTGTTGGCTGCTAGTCAGACACTTCCAGCCATTCAAATCCAGGAAACCAAACCCAAATTATATCTGGATTTCAGCTGGAGACTCATGAGACTGAGCAGTACCAGTTAGGACACACGGGATGAGCATCTCCCAGTGACAACACTGGGAAAAACCCTTCCAACCTCCAGTTGCTCCAGTTTCCAACCAAGCCTAAAACTTGATCCCTGCCTGAGCAGTTCCCAAGGAAGAAAACTTAGAATAAAACTCCCAAAGACATATGGGGGTGGCTGTGAAAGAAAACTAGGATCTTAGAATAAATCAAATTTTTTCCCTCACCACAGAATTCAGTAAAGGGAGCACTAGAGAAATCCAAAGGGCCCATCCAAGCTAAACTTTCCAGCAGAAATGCACCTTTGATCTCCTGGCTGAGCCTTTGGGCCCGGCCTGGTGGTGGCAGGGCTCCCACTGCCTCCCAGAGCCAGGAGTGCATGCAGCCCTTCCGAGGGAATCGTGTGTCAACATTTCCACAGCCCTCCTGGCTGCCTGTCAGGCAGCTCGTTAGAAAACTCCTGCAGCCCCACACTGACATTTGGAGGGTTGATCCATTAGAAAAACAAACCCTCCCCTCAAAGCCTGCTCAAAGTGCAAAGGTACGAGGCTCCATCAAAACAGGACCGGAGCACGAAATTCTCCCTGAAGAAAATGAACACTAGAGGTCAATCTAACAACTTGTCCCGGAAATAAATATCCCTGGAATAAAATATTCCAGACTGCTGCGTGCTGCCCAGCTCTAACTACCTCCAGAGCCCCTGGCTCAGCCCCGATCTAACAAGGGTTTCCTCTGTTCTTTTGCATTTCTCTTGTCTCGCTCTCCATCAGCGTTTCCTTTCTGCAGCTCTCCCGCACGGCCGCTGTCCCGGGGCTCCCTGCTGCACTCAGCTCCCTGATTGTGGGAGGAAAGGGGCAACTGGCCTTGGGTGAGGTCAATGTGTCCCTGATGGAGCTCCACAGCAGCTCGAGTTCGACTGAGGATCAGGGCAGGAGCAGAGGAGCAGCTGGCGCCGTGCGGGTGAAAAAACCCCCAGCTCAGGATCCCATCTCATGGATAAATCCTGGAATGGTTTGGGTTGGAAGGGATCTGAAAGCTCTCAGAGTTCCACCCCTCCTGCCATGGGCAGGGACACCTTCCACTCGCCCAGGTGGCTCCCAAGCTCTGGAGCACAAACCTGTGGTTTCCAAGAGGCAGCAGGGAGCAGGGCTGGGATGCAAGGGATGTGTTTGGGACTTCCACACTTCAAGTCTGATTCCCTTCCAATGCATCTCCCATCTAACAGCAGCAGAACTGAGCAGAACTTCATTCCTGCACCTCATGCTTTCCTCATCTCATCTCCCATGATCACATTCTGGAGGACCTTGAGACTACAAACTCCCACAGACTATTTATGCTTAAAATCAGTTTTGCTTGGGCTTTTTTTACTTTACCATTCTGAAATGCCCAGCATTCCAATTCCAGTGAGTTTCTTCCTCCTCCTTCCCTGCTCCTATCACCAGAAATAAGACACAGCCCTGCCAGCCTGTTTCAGCCTCGCCACCTTCCTCAGCAAACCCCAAATTCCCCTCCACAAACCTCCTGCCTCAGACAGACTCCATGGAGCACAGGGGGAAACCCAAGGGTGACCCAAGGCACAAAAGTCAAGCCCGATGAAAGCTCAGACCCAGCAGAGAGCGAGTTTAAGCACAAGATTCCAGCTGGGGAGGCACGGGCGTGCTGCTCCCCGAGCTCGTGTGCGAGCCCCCTGCTGAAGTGGGGCCAAATCGCGATTCTTGCTGCCTGCAGCCGGCTCCTACAACCCCGAGCAACAACATTTATTCCCACACAGGGGCTCTGTGCGGCGGGGCTGCCAAGCGCTGGCCCCGGCTGAGCTTTTCGTGAGCGAGCAGCTCCATATGGCAGCGCCGGCTCCTCACTCAGCAGCTCGCCTGCTGCCAGCTCCTCTCGGTGCAAACGGCCCAGCGCAGCAGAAATGTTCCAGCTCCACCTTCGCATCACAATTACCTTCCCAAACCTGCCAGATGATCGCCTGCAAATTCTTCCAGGGAGTTTCTTGCTGCCTGGATGAGCGCAGCGGTGCTGGCGGCAGCCAGCGATGCGCCCCCAGGGCAGCAGCCAAGTCATTCCCAGGTGGAAGTGTCTGCCAGGCCAGATCTCCAGAGGGTGTCCAGCCGTAGTGCCCAGCTCCTCAGAGCACAGGTGATGGAAATGCTTCATTTCAAAGCAACCTGACCCTGATACAACACTGAACCTTCTCCAGGGACACAGCTCAGAGCCCTTTCTGATGCTGAACTTCTCCAGGGACACAGCTCAGAGCCCTTTCCAATGCTGATCTTCTCCAGGGACACAGCTCAGAGTCCTTTCTGATGCTGAACTTCTGCAGGGACACAGCTCAGAGCCCTTTCCAATGCTGAACTTCTGCAGGGACACAGCTCAGAGCCCTTCCCAGATAATGCAGGCACAGGGGAGATTTGGGAGGGGTAGGAGCATGGCTGGGACAGCAGTGGATGCCTTGTGCCACTGGTGTGCATTTAACACCTTCTCTTCAAGGCATAAAAACTGGGCAGAGCTGAACAGGAAACCTCCGTTTTTGGGGCACTCTATGCCCCACCTTGGCAGTTTTTCCTCTATTAAAATGCACAAGATGCAGTGCCTCAGCCACAGGAGCTGCCCTTCCCAGTACCCCCATTTCTCCCCATGCCCTGGGAGGTGGCTCCCCCAAAAGCTGCCTGCCCAGAGGCCCTTCCCAAGGATCAACAGCAGTGCCACCACCAGGCATGTGACACCAGAGGGGCCAAAGCCACAGAAGCACCTCCAGTGCTGTGGCCTTAGCCCAGGCAGGGTCACACTCCACCCCAGGTTAGCAGGGACCCCACTTTCAGTTTATGGATCCATTCAGCCCCAGCCCTGCCACGGCACGTGCAGTTCCTGCCAAATCAATATCTGCTTCTTCCTGCTGAATAATTGTGTCAGTGGGACGTTAATGGGGCACAGTGCTCGTGGTGAGGAGGTTGTTATTTTTTTTTTTTTGTCAACGAAGCAAAGTCATTCGTTTCCCTCCTCCTTCCCCCCCACCGCCAGCTTTCCCAAATGCACAAAATGGGCTCCAGACCCACCTCCTACAAGGAAATGAGAACCAGCCCTAGAGGATCACCCAGCAAGAAGCCTCTGTTCGGAGATCTGACGCCTCTTCAAAGCCAGGGGAGCAAATGTGCTCCTACCTCCGCTGATTTATGAGGAACGGCTGCGTCACCGATGCGGGGGAAACGCTTAAACGCTCCCAGAGGGAAGGGAGCGGAGGCCCGGCCGCCTGCTCCGAGGAACCCTGCTCTTCAGGAGAGTTTGTTTTCATCTGATTCCGCCTCTGTTGCCTTTGAAAGGAAAACAAACAACCTGGAGACTGCAGCACATGCTGCTGGATGTTTCCCTCGCTAGGAAAATGAGCAGCGGGGTGGCACCGCCGATGGCAGGCGGGCTGTGCCAAGGGGGGCTCTCCAATGGCACCAGCCAGCCAGGGACCGTGCCCCCACACCCGAGGGGATGTGGGCAAGCAGGTGGCTGCCCACAGCCAGCCAATATCCCCTCAGCTGGAGGCAGGAGCAAAGCCAAAGGCATGGACACCCCAGGAAAGGCAGGAGCAGAGCCAGAGGCACGGTGACCCCAGGAAAGGCAGGAGCAAAGCCAAAGGCATGGGCACCCCAGGAAAGGCAGGAGCAAAGCCAGAGGCACCAACACCCCAGGAAAGGCAGGAGAAAAGCCAGAGGCACTGGCACCCCAGGAAAGACAGGAGTAAGGTTTAAGCAAGGGGCACAGCCCTGGGGTGTTTTTTTCCTTCCTTTCTGTGTTGAAAAATTCTGGGTGTAAATCGTTCCGTGTGTTTGGTTTTCATTTCTGCTGCTGCCCCACTGTAATTTATGCTCTTGAAATATAACAGCAGGCACACGGAGAGTGTGGTGTTCATGAAATACAGCCCAGTGCCCAGAGTGTTTATCGACCAGTGCAGTAAATAATTCCAACAAGCACAACTCATCCAAGAGAGCAGGGCCACGGATGAAGGCTGCCCATCTGCTAGGGCCTTCCAGGGCTGCCAGAGCTGCTCCAGAAATGCTCTTTTCCATCTCAAATGAAGCCAAGAAAGCCAAGTGCAGCTCCCTAGTGGGTCCTGGTGGCAGCTGTGCCCTGGGCTGGCAGGATGGCCAGTGCTGCAGGGGCATCCCTGGGGACACCTGTGCCCACCATGGGATGCTCCCAGTTCATGCCAGGAGGACTTTAACAGCGAACAACTGCTCAGCTGCATCCAAGCTGGAGCAGAGGCACCCAAGGGACACAGCCACACCAGGAGCTGGACCTCCTCAGCACCCCAGGACAGCCAGGAGGTCACTGCTCGAAATAAAATCTCCCTGCAAAGACCTGATTTGGTTTGATGGTTGAGGAGAAGGCAGCAGTAACAGCCCTGGATAAGGAGTCACTCAGTTAGCATAAGTAATGTCTGTGGAATTTATTCAACATCTGAATTCTTGCTTTTTTTCCAGGGGGAAGCCAGAGGGGACTCTACATGATGCTTCCATACAGAGCTGGGTCTCTCAGCTGTCCCAAGGATTTCCCTGGATGCTTTCCCTGTCCTGCAGCACAGAGAGCCCTGGAAAGCCCAGCACAAAGCTGAAGAGATTTAGTGCTGCTACACTGGGACTCATTTGTCTTCCCTCCGAGGTGAACCCACACTGTCCTCAAGGACAGGAGCTTAACAAGCAGAGAGGGAGATCTGAACCAGATCTTGACCCCGTCTCAATCAGGCAGCTGTGCTGAACCAAATGTTGATTTATGCCAATGTCCTGGCTCCAGCTCATTCCCAGCTCCCTCTGCCACCAGCAGAGCTGGAGCTGCCTGCCCACCCCAGGCAGAGCTCATCCCACCAGCACCAGCTCTCCCAGCAGCCATGCAGGGACATCAGCACTCGGGTTCCATCCTGGGACACTCACACCAGGCATTGCACCACTGACAGCAGCAGCATGAAGACCCTCAGGGTGCAATAAAACCCCTCAGAAGGGGCTGTGCTGCAGCAAACCCTGCCCTGGGTGTCCCAGGGCTGCCCATCCCTGCATTTTGGGGAGACCTCAGCACCACAGGGCACCTGTGGGACTGACTGGCACTCACAGCCAGCTCCTCTGGGCTTTGCTGCCAAGATATCACTGCCCAGAGGGGATGACCTTGCACCAAACTGGGGGGGGCCCTGATTGGGGACCCCACAGATGCTGCAGTAACCCCCCAGTGCTGCTGTGAGCTCTGGCCCTGCTGGTCCCAGTTCATCCCTGGCCCTGCTGGTCCCAGTTCATCTCAGGGCAGCATTTCCAAGCAGGGTGGTGTCCAGCACAGCACAAAGGACACTTTCAGCACTTTTACCTGTGGGCAATCCTGCTATCCCAAGGGCCTCTCAGCAGGGAACAGCTCCTTCAGTTTAGCTGCAGCCTGAGGCACCCTGGAAACCTGGAATCCCCAAGCTGGGATCCCCAAATCGAGGTGCCAGAGGCTCTGCCTCCAGCCAAGCCCCTCACTTTGCAGCACTGCCCGCACACACCAGGGCCTTTTCCCTTCCCAGGCTCCTCTTGCTCCACAAAGACACGGCAGCAAACACCCACTGACCCCACTGCCAGCTCAGCACCTGCTCCTCCCCTCCACCCAGGAGACTCTCCCGGCCCCAAAGAGCTCCAACACCTTCCACTCCCTGCAGATCATCATCCCAGGGCTGGGAGCACAAGCACCCTGCACACCTGGAGCTGCAGGGCGGGGGGCCCAGCTCTGCAGAACCCCCCCAGCACCCCAAGCCCCGCAGATCCCGAGCACAGCCACCCCACCTTGGCTCACTCCCCACGCAGGAGCCGCTTGCCAAGTCCAGACTTGGATCTAGCAACAGACTTTTGTGCTTTGGCTCATGGATCCTGCAAACAAGAGCTTTAATCACTGCTTGCTTTTATGTGCCGAGAGCCAAAATTGTCTCGTTAAGTACAGTAAGTGATCAGTACTCGCAGCACAGAACGTTTCAATGGCTGCTTGTGTGGGTAATTATTCCAGGCTTGCCTCTCTTCCCCTCTTGAGAAAAATTACAGAATGTGGAAATTATTGCGAAGCCTCTCCGGACTTGGAATGTTTTCCGCCGGTTACTTCAGCCTGTGCCTGGGTTTTGCTGCCTGGTTGTGCCCCTTGCTGAGGGATGCCCAGCCTGGGCAGGCTGCTCCAGGATCTCAAGGATCACACCTGGGCTTCCCTCAGGCAGAATAATCCCAATGCCTGTCCTAAAGGTGACAGGAGGCTCAGCCTGGGCTCCCTCTCCCTGTCCGAGCCCAGCACACATCAGCCAAGCCTAGCAAACATTGATTTAATTTGGTTTTCCCCCATTTTCCCCGTGCATCCCTAAATGGAAGCGTGGATCCGTGCTTGGGACCCCAGCTGTGCCATGGCCCCAGGCAGGAGCCTTTCCCTCCCAGCCCTCTCTAATATTACACTATTAAAATTGCCTTTTGGCTTTTATTAGGATTTTTTCCAGAGATAAAAGCAGGCTGTGGGAGCAGAGGGAGCCCCAGCAATGTCCTTGGAGCTGACAGAGTGGGGAACCTCAGGCTGGGAATGCTGTGGTGAGGCTGGGACACGCAGAGGAGGAGGAGGAGGAGGATGGTGCTCAGCTGTGCATCCCTCAGCCCCAACCTGGATGAAGGGAGCAGGAGAGCAAACTGCAGGGATGCTTTCCTGGAAAAGGGGGAGCCAAACACCCTCAGCACACTTGGAGCTGGCTTTGCATCACCTTCCCCTCTGAAAATGCAGCTGGAGGCTGAAACCTCAGCAGGAGGCTTCAGGCCCCCAAAAATCTCCTGGTGAAATGAGGACAGGACCCCAAAACCCCCACCCCACTGTCACAGCCCACGGGCAGCTCTGCTCTTGCCTCCAAGAGGTTTTTGTGGCAAATCCAGCATGGGCTGGAGGAAGGAAAGGCTCTGGGAGGGTTGGGTGAGCACATAAACCAAAAGAGATGGGAAAAGCCCCCAGGAAGTTTCAGCACATTCATGGTTTATGTGCCCAGCAAGGCCTGTCCCCAGCTGGCAGGAGGGAGATGCTGCCACTCCAAAGCTCATTTCTGCAGGTTCATCCCAGCAGGAGGAACAGGACAGAGGCAGCAGCTGCACAGGAGGTCTGGGTGCCCCATGCTCCCCCAGCACCCTGCCCCAGGGTCCCACAGCTCACTCAGCAGCTCCTGCACTTCAGCTTTGGCTTTGCCCTCAGAGCTCCTCACAGCCCAGGGCTGGGGCAGGCGTTCCAAATCCGTGTTTGGGTGATTTTTGAGGGTGCTGAAGCTGGTTTTAGGGTGAATTTAGGGTGATCTTTGGGGCGATTTGGGAAATTTTCTGGTGATTTCGGGGTAGTTTTTGGAGCAATTGTGCTGGGTGACACACGCTGGCCCCTCCAGCCCCTGGGGGTGCCACTGGCACACACCCCCCTCCCAGGGGCTGCATTAGAGACATTTGTGTGCTGCAACCAGCATAGAAAAAAGAGCTTCTGCCCTGGAGGGTGGAGGGCTGTCCCTGTCCTCTCCAGCAAGGCATGGACCCACTTTTCCCTGCCCCACTTTTCCCTGCCCCATTTCTCCCTGCCCCATTTCTCCTGCCCCATTTCTCCCTGCCCCCTTTCTCCCTCCCCCATTTCTCCTCCCCC
>VXBS01004073.1:162105-174046 GCA_013400255.1 Sitta europaea | reverse complement strand
CCTGCCCCATTTCTCCCTGCCCCATTTCACCCTGGCCCACTTTTCCCTGCCCCATTTCACCCTGCCCCATTTCTCCCTGCCCCATTTCACCCTGGCCCACTTTTCCCTGCCCCATTTCACCCTGCCCCATTTCACCCTGCCCCATTTCTCCTGCCCCATTTCTCCTGCCCCATTTTTCCAAGGGGTGAGGTCCCATCACACACGCACAGGGCTGACAGGAAGGGAGTCACTCCCGAGGAGCATTGCTTCTAAACCACTCCAATATGGCAAGGCAATGTTAAGCAGCTGGGAAAGCTCTTTAAAGAGCCTTAATTAAAGGCTGGCTGTTGCACAGGCCCCTTTCCCATCCCCAGCAGGAGCCTTTCCCAGTTTCCCGGCCTCTCTCCCGCTGCCCTCCATCCCTCACACTTTCCTTCCCTCTGGCATCTGCCAGCAGCGTGCTGTGGCTGCCAGGGGGGGTCTTCAGCAATCAGCCATCAGATGGAAGCTTAAACTGAGAGTAAAAGAAGAAAAGAAAGGGGGAAAATTCCCTCGCTGTTGATTTCCAGGCGTGGCTGCCAGTGCTGGGGCAGAGCTGTGCCAGCCTGATCCTTCCCAGCAGTGCCTTAGTGATGTGCACCAGCACTCCCAGCCACATAAACTGGGAAAAATGGGGCTGGCTCAGCCCTTCCAGCTCCATTCTCTCCTCCAATATCAGCTGTGGCATCACTGTGAGCCAGCCCCAAGGCTCCAGCCATCCCCTTCCTCCTGCCCGTTCCATGTGTGCCTGTTCCCTGGGGAAGGAGCAGCGGTGGCAGTGCCCCATCCCCTGTGCCCCCTCTACCCCATACCTGTCAGGGGCTCACAATTAGGGCCTGGGGTTCTCTTCCTGCCAGGGGAACCCTGCCAGAAAGGCATCAATTTGTTCTTTCGTGTGATAATAATTAATTCAGTGAGACAACACCTTGCTGTTTCAAATCAGAGCATAAATTTGGCACATGATTTGCTGCACACAACCCCAAAAAGAGCAGGAAGGATGCCCAGCACCCCTGGCAGCAGCCCCCACTTCCCAGCCAGTGCCTCCTGAGCCAGGACAGCCTCTGCACCCTGCAGAGCTGGGGGAAATCCTGCAGGGAGCCCCAGTGCCCTCTCCCAGCTTTCACAGGTGCCTGGCAGCATCCCCTCACCTGGGGAATGGGGGCTGGGACAGGGGTGGCCACACACATGGCAGCAATGGGGATGGATGGGCATTTCCAGGGAAGAGCATGACTTGCCCTGTTACAGGTTATAAACATTCAGGAGGAAATGTGGGACTGAAAATCAGCCCTGCTGCTCTCCTCATCTCCAGACCCACGCAAAAGCAGGGAAGTTTTAGCTTCTTGCTTTTGGAGCTTTTTTTTTTTTTTTTCCCTATTTTTATTCTTTCCCTTCTGTCCTCCTAAATCTGGTGTAACAGAAAAAGGAGTAAATAAAAAATGTTGGAAAGCTCTTCCAGCCCTGCTCTTCCTGGCTTATGGAGTGGAATGGAGAGGGAGGCCCAGAGCACAGGAACCACAAAACTTTGGATAGCTGGATTTTCAAAACAATATTGGGGCTAGAAATGGAAACTTTGGTTAATGGAGGTGGGGATGAAAACTTCTTTTCATATTTGGCTGCAAAGCTGGATCTTCATCATCCTCTTGCTCTGGCACTTCCCCAGTGCCCCTGGTGCTCCAGAGACATTTTTCCAGCTCCACAAGCACAGGGTGTTTTGCCATCATCCCCGGAGCAAGCAGCTGCCCAAAGTCCCCTGTCCCAGAAAACACCAGCACAGCTCAGCATCCTCTCGTTATAACTTTATTCCCAGAGGTTTGGAGCAGGCAGATCCAGCAGTGACACCTGAGCCTCTGTGGCAGTTTCAGAGCAATTCCTCCTGAGCAGCTGGGGCTGCCCCTGCATCCCTGGAATTGTCCCAGGCCAGGCTGGACAGGGCTTGGAGCAGCCTGGGGCAGTGGGAGGTGTCCCTGCCGTGGCAGGGCTGGCACTGCATGGGCTCTGAGTCCCTCCAACCCAAAACATCCCAGGATTCCCTGACCCTGGAGAATGAAATGTCCCAGTGGAGAAGTCCCCTCGGAATTCCAAAGGATCTCTGCTCAAGCTGAACCCTCCACGGCAGCACAAGTGGGACGGGGCTGCTGTCACCACCCTGCACTGAAACACTTTTTTGGGAAGCACATCGCTCCACTGGAGCTCTTGAAAGCACCACAAACTCCGCCGAGGTGGATTTAAGCCTGCGCTTGGCTTGGAGCAGGAGCTGGGGATTTCATCCCCTTCCTACCAAAGCTGCTTTTATTGTCTTGATCTAATGAAGTGCAGACTTCACCTGGACAGAGCCATAAGTGGCACCTCTCGGAGGCAATGAATACAAATACTTGACCTCGTGAGCTGCGGGGCAGCAATTAGTTTAAGCAGGGGGTTTGTGTAACACTTCAAAAGTCTTAATCCGTGCGGTCAGCCCTGGCACGGTATTTGCCAGAACCCATTGAGGAGTCTTAATGAGTCTGCAAAGCGAGCTTTCAATACATTTTGGGTCGCTTCAGATGCTTTAAATGGCATAGTCTATATGGTATTGTGCGGCTTTAGAAAGGGCCGGGCTTTAAAAAAGTATGGTTCCCTTTCACAGGGCAGACAGAAACCATCTTTAGAGCCGGGACCCTTAACGTTTTGCATATCAATACGGCTGGGGCTGAATGCAGTCACTCAGCTGAGAAATAGGATCACTATCAGCGTTTCCAGGCTTTCACAGGCACTTGGGAAACTTTAAAGCCCTTCGTGGAGAATAATTTGGTCGAATGTCGTCGCTGGAAACAAAACCTAAACAAGCAGAGCGCAGTCCATCATGCGGAGCTGCCAGCCAGGCTGACAAGGGGCTCCAGCCGCTCCGACATCCCACCCCCGGTGGGGCGGTGCCCGGGGGTCGCAGACCCGGGGGGACACGGCTGGGGGACCCCACAGTGGGCACGGGGTGCTGAGCCCATCCCACCCCTGCTGGTTGATGGTCAGGGGTCACAGAGCTGGGGGGACACAGCCAAGGGACCCCGCAGTGGGAATGAGGTGCTGAGCCCATCCCAGCTTTGGGATTTTGGGATTTCAAGCAGTGCTGGTTCCGTCTCTCTCCCTTCCTTGGCAGTGTCCCGCTCTCTGCCGGGGGCTGTCACCTGCACACGGGAACTGGCAGCTGTTCACTTTTCACCCCAGCACCACCTCAAGCCTGTCCCTGCTCGTGTCACTTGTCCTGGGAATGAACAGGAACGCGTCCAACCTCACCTGCAGCCCGGGGCGTGGCCGGGAAACAAACCTGGCCTCCAGGGACACGAGGGAAGTGCCAGGAGCCGGGAGCAGGGAGAGCTGTGCGGGATAAAACACCCCGGAGCTGGGAGGAGAAGGGACGAGGCCCATTGCACATCCCAGAGGTGGTACCTGCTTCCCTCATGGAGCCCAGGCAGCAGCAGCAGCGAGGAGAGGATCCACCTCAGCAGCGTGGGCAGCTCAGGGATGCAGGCTTGGGATGCTGCATGATGGAAGAAACCACGGCCAAAGCACATTTACAAACAATGCAGGGCCTGAGGGCCCTCCAAAATTCATAATTAGCTCATTAAAGAGACAAATACAAGTCACTAATAAGATCTGAGAGGTTAATTAAATGTTTTCCCCATCTTTAATTAAGGGAAAACTAGTTAGTAGAGATTAAAGTAATTTCTGTAGCCTCTCATGCTGACCCTCGATGGCTGCAGATTTGAAAACCTATTGAGATAATTGAACTGAAGGGCAGAATTTGGATAAATTGTGGAGAAGCTGGAATTTTCCTCCTGAGGGTTAGAAAGGCCCTGTTCTTTCAGCTGGGAACATGGGAAGATGATCCACAACTCCCTCTTCCTAAGCCAGGACCTGGCATTTGTTCAGAACTGCTCCTGTTTTTTGGGTGGTTTTTTTTCTCAGCTGGGAAATTCCTACAGACTCTTTTCCATTTACAAAACATCTCACAGGTTTGGGGTTTGCTGTCCCCTGGCCACCAGGGACTGTGTCACCCCCAGGACTTGCTTCAGCCAAAACCCCCTGGCTGCCCAGCCCAGAGGTCTCCAAAGGTTTTCTTCTGGATCCACGATCCCCATGCACAAACCCACGCTCCCCCTGGCCCCAGAACACTCCCAGTTAATGGAGATCAGCAAGGTTTATATGGAAGAATATTTAATCTGCTCAGGGAGGGGAGAGGGCTCAGCTGTGGTTTTATTTCTTAAATATTTCTCTCTACTCCAGAAAAGTCCGTTTCTTGCCAGAAAAGGTCCGATATAAATTAGAGCAAAGGGAGGAGGGTGCTGGTGGGGTGGCCCTGGACCACAGTGGCCACAGGAATCTCTGGATCATGATGACCACGGGAATCTCTGGATCATGATGACCACAAGCATCCCTGGACCACAGTGACCATGAGCATCCCTGGACTGTGATGACCACGGGCATCCCTGGATCATGATGACCACGGGCACCCCAGGACCACAGTGACCATGAGCATCCCTGGATCATGATAACCACGGGCATCCCTGGATCATGATAACCACGGGCATCCCTGGATCATGATGACCATGAGCATCCCTGGACCACAGTGACCACAGGCATCCCTGGACCGCAGTCCTGGCAGCCCAGGTGCCAGCCCGGCAGCATGCCCTGCAGATGGGCTCAGTCCCACCCAAAATCCTGCCCTGTCATCTGATAAAACTTCATGTTGAAGGGTCTGTAGAACTCCCGCAGGCGCTGCACCACCTGCCCGTCGATTTTGGGGTGCGGCCGCCCCTTGGATTTCCCCAGGCACCGGGGTTTGCTCCCCCCCTCCGGCTTCTTCAGGCAGGGAAAGCCCTTGGTCTCGTTAAAGTAGAAATGTCTGTCCGTCACCACCCTCTGGAGCCCCAGGAAGTCCTGGACCCGGCCCATCTCCCCGGCAGGGTCGCTGACCAGCCTCTCCCCGCTGACAAAGAGGAATTTGGAGAGCGGGAAGTACTGCAGCCAATTATCCAGGTGCTTGGCGTAGATGCCGATCCTCACCGCGCTCCAGCTCGTGTCGATCAGGCCCGTGCTGAGGTTTTTGAAGGCCAGGGCCTGGAAGGTGGGGATGGAGGGGTTTTTGGAGAGGGTCTGTGTGTAGTCCGAGATGGCGCGGGTCACCGGGTTGCGCACCACCACGATCAGCTTCGTGTCCTTGGCCATGGAGTGGATGCGCCGCGGGGCCTCGTTGGTCACAAAGTAGCTGGGGGTCTTCTCCATGGTGATCTGTCCCTCCAGGGTCCGGGGCATCAGGCTCCTGAGGAGAGAGGGACACGCTCAGGGCTCAGCTGCTCCCACCTGGTGTCACAACGGGCGGGAACAAGCTCCAGACCCGGCCAGAAATGCTCAGGGACACCTCCCCTTTCTCTGTCCCACCCTGTCACACCCCCCCGGTCACCTCCTCGTCTGCAAAACCCTTCCCAGTGAGAGGAATGAGGGGTTTGTCTGTCCAAACCTGCTGCGGGGCTGCTGGGAGATAAAACCGGCACTGAGAGAGAAAAAGAAACAGTGGGAAGGATTCCACGGATTGATGAATGGAAAAAAGATATTTGCCTCTACAAACGATTTGCTGATCAATGAAATTGGATATTGAAAGATGAAAGGAACAATGGGGAGACACCATCAATTCGATTAAAAGAGAGGGTTATCCATTAGAGGAGAATCCCAGGTATCAGGGGTTCTGAGCAGGCTGTGCCTCTCCAGTGCCTCAGCCATGGGGAAAGAGAGAAGGAAATGGGGCTGGGAAACTGGGATAAAAAGGAGGGAAAATCCTCCAAAAATTGGAGACACCCCAGGGCAATGCCCCATGGCCTCTGCCTTTATTGGAGGCGTGCCCTGGAGTTGTTTCGCCCCGTGGGGTTGCAGAGGAAAATCCCATCACGGGGGTGATGCCCGAGCAGCAGCTGGGAATGGAGATGCCCACCAAGGCTTCCTCTGCCTCCGGATAGGGAGCAGTTAAAGCCAGAAAAAGACTGTTTCCTTTTCAAAAGAAAGGCAGAAAAACCCTGAGGGCCCAGCCATTGTGCTGGGCAAAATTCGCTGCTCTGATTGTTCCCTCGTGCACTTTAATGAGGCATTAATTGCCGCAGAAATTACCCAGCCGTGTCCCCCCGAGTGACAGAACGCGTCCTCCCTGCCACCAGCAGGGCACCTGCCCCGCCGCCCTCCGCAGCCTCCTCCTCCTCCAGGAAGAATCCCCAAATCCTGGAATGTTTGGGAGGGGACCTCAGGGGTCGCCCAGTGCCACCCCCGCCATGGGCAGGGACAGCTCCCACCGTCCCAGGGGCAGCCAGGGCTTCTCTGGGAATTCCGTCCCAGGGCTGGGGATGTGGCTGGCAGGGACAGGGATGGGGAGAGGGATGGGACAGGGACAGGGATGGGACAGGGACAGGGATGGGATAGGGATAGGGTCAAGGACGGGACAGGGATGGGATAGGGATGAGGACAGGGATGGGGACAGGGATGGGGATGGGATAGGGATGGGGTCAAGGACGGGACAGGGACAGGGATGGGGACAGGGACAATGACAGGGAGGGAGACAAGGACACGGACACAGGAACAAGGACAGGGACACAGACAAGGACAGGGACAAGGCTGTGCTGGGGGAGTCACGGCTCTGCCCAGCAGCATCTGCTCCTTATGTAATGGCAAAAGTTTGAGGTTTCTGGGATTTTCCCCCTGGACTCAGGCAAGAACACTTTATTAAAAGCATTTGCGAGTGACGCTGGGCGCCCACAGCGCCCTCCCCCAAACAAGAGGCAGAAGCCGTTTGTGGCTTTTCTCCCCCACACACTTTTATTTTAATTTTTGCACAGTGCCAGCGTATTTAGAGCCACTCCCTGCCCCTGGTGCTCTCACCTGGCAGCACAGCCCCTGCCCTTCAAGGATCCGGGAATCCCAGGGCAGCTCTTCCCGTCCTTCCCCAAAAAACTGCACTTAGCAGAGGCTGACTGACAGAGCTCCTGCTGGGAAGCACCTTCCCAAGCAGGGATTAGCCCCATCCCTGTGCCTATCCAGAGCCAAGGAATACCCCAGGCATCCGGAGTCTCTGGGGGCACACCGGAGCTCCCCCCTCCCGCGGGGCCTTCCCGGCCAGCCGAGCATCCTTGACTTTAATTCCGTCCAGAAAACGCCACAGGGTTTTCCAGGCTGCTTCACCGGCTGGTCCTGAGGCATCCCTGCCGTGTTTCCCTGGATGCCTCCGGGATTTCTGAACGGCTCCGTCCTCATCCTCACCCCAACCCTCTCAGCAAACCCGGGCTGAGGGCTCCTCAGCGGGCAATAAATTGTTTTATTGCCGACAGCAAACTCCGGGGATGGGAGACCCTGGAGAGCCCAGGTTAAAGCACATCCCGGCCCTGGTCCCCTCCGGGGATGGGGCTCCTGGACACCTCTGGAAAACCTCCCTTAGCCCTCCCTTCCTCCTGCAGAGCGACATCGGGGCCAGGCTGAGCCCCCCGGGGCATCCTCACCATCCACGGCTTAATTGCACCGTAATTAACGGAAGTTTTAATCAAATCCCAGCTCGGGCTCCTGCGGCTGTGGTGGGGTGCAGGGAACTTCAGCCCCCGAACTGCCCCATCCCGGGGACACCCCGGGATCCCCTTGGGAGCGTTAATTGTGCAGCCCCTCCTCTTCCTCAGCAGCCCAAGCCCTTCCAGCTCCTCGCCCGGTAATTGCGCATTTCGCATTTTCCTTAACGCCCTAACGCTTCCCCTAAATTACCCCGGTTAATTATTGATAACACCCAGCTCCCTCCAGATCTGGCTTCGACTGGCAAAGAGCAGAGCCGGCTTTGTTATGCTCCGCTTTAGCCCAAACATTAGGAACTTTAATTAAATTTACAGTTAATTCTTATTGACCTCAGGAGAGCACCGTGGGAATGCCGAGTGTGCCTGCAGGTACAGGACACGGCGGTGGGGGAGCCTCGGAAGGAATTGGGATTTCCAGAGGAGACTGTGCCCGGGAGGAGGGATAAAACCCTTTTACCTCTCTATTAAGCTGTTAAATTTGTTGCTTTAATTAATAAAACAGCTGGAACTTGAGAGGCTTCAAGGCAGGGGTTTCCTACGAGGAGGAACATTCAACACATGAAAATGCCTCCTCGGTTAAGGTAACACACAATAAATTACAGCAGATAAAATGATGATAAAAATACAGAAAGCTGCATTAAATAGTGATTAACAGCCCCAGCTGACGAGGAATCAAAGCAGACTTCAGAAAGTGGGCCAACATAACTTTCCAGAGTTAATTAGCTCACGATTCCTGATGATTTCTGGAGCAGAACTCCTCCCAGCACCGAGCTGAGAGACCAGGGGACGCACTCTCAGGAGACAGAGAAATCTCCAGCCCAAAGCATCCCCGAGATATCACCCAGGGCAGCCGCAGGAGGAAAACCAGCTCGATGCCAGCCCAAAGCAAGGGAGCAGGACGGGCTCTGCCCACAGCTCCTGCCCCTGGAATGCCGGGCAGGAACGATCCCATGGACACAGCTCCTCCCAGGCAGCTCAAAGAGCAGCATCCCCGCTGGGGAAAAGGGGGGGACTGGGAGGATGGACTGGGGAGGATGAAGTTCAAGCGATGGACTGGGAAGGCTGAGCAGGGAGTGATGAAGTCCCCAAGCCGCCCGGGACCAAATTAGCCCCCGTCCCTTTTGATCCTAATTACCGAGCTGCTCCCCCTCGCCTTCCTTGGCAGGCCCTGCAATGCCCCCCAGCCGGCAGAGCCCCCCCAGCGCTCCCATCCCCGAGCTGCCTCCATTATTTTTGATTCTTTCACCAATTCAAAAATGTGCAAATGAGACCGCGGCTTCCCAATCAGGCCTGGCCGGGAGCTAATTGGCTTTAAGCAGGGAGACCGGAATATGCTAATGAGGGCAGTAACAAGGCTGTGATGCGCCTGGAAGGGGAGCCAAGCCCTGGGCTCCACCACGGGCTGACTGAGACACGTCAATTAACAAGCAGGCAGATAATTTATTAATGCTCCTTTGCACCCCTCTGCCCTTTGCTCCTAATTACAGTTTGATACAGGAAACAGCCGGGGGGTTTGGCGGGTCGTGCTCCCAGCTGGAGCATCCCCAGGGGCTCCTCCTGCCCCCCCAGAAGCTCCAAATTCCCCCTCACCCCACACAGCACCGGGGCTGGGGGGTCTCCAGCCCACACCAAGGGCCCCGGAGTTCTCCCCCTGCCACACCACGGGGGATGTGCCCAACCATGATGGGGCACAGAATCCCCAAAATCCCCTCAGAAAATGGGGGTTGGAAGACACCCAGCTTGGTGGGGCACTGAATCCCAAAAAACCTTTCAGAAAATGGGGCTGGAAGTTGCCCAACAATGATGGGGCACGGAATCCCCCCAAAAAACCCCTCAAAAAATGGGGGCTGGACTGAATCCCCCGAAAAACCTCAGAAAATGGGAGCTGGAAAGTGCCCAACCATTATGGGGTACTGAACCCCCAAAAAACCCTCAGAAAATTAGAACTGGACTGAATCTCCAAACACCCCTTCAGAAAATGGGGACTGGAAGATACCCAGCTTGGAGGGGCACTGAATCCCCCAAAAAACCCCTCAGAAAATGGGGGCTGGAAGGTTCCCAGCTTGGAGGGGCACTGAATCCCCAAAAAAAACCCTCAGAAAATTAAAGCTGGACTGAATCCCCAAAATCCCCTCAGAAAATGGGGGCTGGAAGTTGCTCGACTGTGATGGGGCACGGAATCCCCAAACCCCCCTCAGGACACAGGGGCTCTGGCTGTGCCCAGCCTGTCCTGGGGCTGGCACCAGCGAGGCCAGGGCTGCCAGGGGCACTGGCAGCTCTCCCCCCTGGAACGGAGCCCCTCGGCGTGGCTGCAATTAGGGATCGCCTCTCCGGGGGTGCCGTGGATTCCCAGCAGGGCCAGCCTGTGCCAGGTGTCCTGCCTGTGACCCGGGTCAATCGAGGGCTCTGATCTCCAAATGACCCTTCCCAGCAGTGCCCGTGTGTCCCGCTCAAACAGCTTGCAGATGAAGGAGCAACAGACTGGAGATGATTTATTCAGGAATTAAAGGTTCAGTACCCCTTTTAAAGGCTGCTCCTCGGCACTGTCAGCCTTCATTGCACACAATTAAAGGGCTTGGCTGCCCCAGCCCCCGCTCCTGCCTTCCAGGGGAAGGAAATCAAACAAAACCAACCCCCCCGAACGCCCCCGGGGGGCTCTGCTGAAGGACTCGGAGCTCGGGGCAGGGGCAGCCCTGGGCTCCAGCCTGGGAAGCTGCTCGGGCTCCGTCCTCTGCTCGGGATGCGGGATGGAGCCCTCGGGTTTGGTGCCCGTGGGCAGCAGGGGATGCTCGGGATTGGAGCCCTGGTGGCTGCCGCTGCAAAGGCAGCTGGAGCTGCACCGGAGGGGATTTATCTCTCCTCCTGGTTATCCCTCCTCGTGGTTATCCCTTCATTCTGGTTATCCCTTCATCCTTGTTATCCTCCCTTCTGGTTATCCCTTCATCCTGGTTATCCTTTCTGGTTATCCCTTCATCCTGGTTATCCTCCCTTCTGGTTATCCCTTCATCCTGGTTATCCCTTCATCCTGGTTATCCTTTCTGGTTATCCCTTCATCCTGGTTTTCCTCCCTTCTGGTTATCCCTTCATCCTGGTTATCCTTTCTGGTTATCCCTCCTCGTGGCTATCCCTTCCTCCTGGTTATCCCTTCCTCCTGGTTATCCCTTCCTCCTGGTTATCACTTCTGGTTATCCCTTCATCCTGGTTACCCCTTCATCCTGGTTTCCCTTCATCCTGGTTT
Source organism: Sitta europaea (assembly GCA_013400255.1). NCBI lineage: Eukaryota > Metazoa > Chordata > Aves > Passeriformes > Sittidae > Sitta > Sitta europaea. The sequence continues at coordinate 163,222 of VXBS01004073.1, read as the reverse complement.
CCCTTCCTCCTGGTTATCCCTTCTGGTTATCCCTCCTCCCGGTTATCCCTTCTCCTCTTCACCCCTCCTCCCGTTCCATCCCTCTGGAGCAAACGCGGCCCCTCCAGCAGCTCAGCACCTCCCGTGCAGTGCAGGCGCTGCAAACTCCATCCGAATTCCACCGCAGGCTCCGCTTTCCCCCTCCCACCTGCGCGGGGGGATCGGGATAAATCCGGGAGGGATTCTTCCCTTCCGAGCCGCGAGAGCCGCGGTGCTTGCGGGGAGCAGCGGGAATTCAATGAAAAGCTTCCGTCCTCTTAGGAAAGAAAGGGGAGAAATCCGCTGGCATCAGCGCTGGGATAATCCCTTTCCAAGGCAGTAAATTTTCCTGCAGCTCCCCCGGAAAGTAATCCGGCGGATTATTGCACCTTTCAGCACGGGCAGCCTTTAAACAGCCCCCGTGGATCGGGTGCTTTATGACCTGACCTGCTGTCTGAGCAGGGGGAAACACAAATTACCCTCCTCTGAACCTGCAGGACAGACACTGGTGACAGATTTTATCCCCTGGGTAACTGGGATCCTTGGGAGCGCAAATAAATAAGGGGAAAATTGCTCTTGGAGCTGCTAGGGAGGGGATCACACTAACCCTGACTATCCCAAGGTTTCTTTAAAAAAAAAATCAGAAAAAAAATCCCTGAGACCACTCTGTCTAAAGCTCTTGTTTATAATTACAAATAAAAAAATTACACTCATTAGTTCTCACTAAATTATCCTCTCACAGCAACAGGCTGGTCCTGCCTGGCTTCCCACCTTGATGGAGGAGAGCAGAGGAAAGGCATAAAAAGGTCACAAAAATCCTCAGGGTTTTCAGGTTTACAGTTACACCACAGCAGAAATAGGAATTCTTCCTCTTCCTGTGTTTGGCTGAGCAGAAGGAAAAGGAAGGGATCTTTCCCTCTGTGCCAGGTTCCTCCAAGCTGGTCCTGGACACTTCCAGGGACCCAGGGGCAGCCACAGCTTCTCTGGGAATCTGTGCCAGGATTCATTCCAGGTATCCCTGCTGGTCCCTGTGAAGCCATCCACCCTGGTCCTGTCACCTCAGTTCCCTGTGCATCCATCCATCCATCCATCCATCCAT
>VXBS01004073.1:143889-162076 GCA_013400255.1 Sitta europaea | reverse complement strand
CCACCCATCCACCCCTCCCTGCCACATCCCAGGGGACACTGGAGGCACTGCCACCCCACGGGCGCTGCTCCCGCAGCCCTGAGCTCTCAGCTAATTAGCCCGGCCTAATTAACCCGGGCGCGGCGCGGGAGCCGCACCCCGTCCCTGTCGCAGTCCCGGGCACCCGCAGCATTCCCGGCCGGCCCCGCCGCAGGTGCGGGAGCGACGGGAGCTCGGGAGGGAGGAAGGAGAGAAGGAAAGGAGCTGGAATAACGCACACATGTCTGCCAGAGGCAGCCCCGCCCGCTGCCGGCCATTGACGGCTGCCCCGATTTGATCAGCAGCTGCTGACGAGGCATCAGACAAGTCCCCCGAGCCATGAATAATTTCAGGGTATTTGTGTTTATTTGATCTCAGTATGGGGCGGGCCCGCCGAAGGGGCAGCCGGGCTCTCCAGATGGTCGCTCCAAGGCCACCGTGGGCAGGACTGGCTGGCCCCTCCCGGGAGCTCCTGGTGCTGCTCCTCACCCTCCTCCTGCACAGCCAGGGAGGGGAGGAAGGGACTCCCCAAAACTTTCGGGATACAGGAAAAGGCTCCTCCCAGCCTCACGATGCCTAACGTGACCCGCCCCAGCGTTTTCAAGTCATTTACTTGAATACTTGAAAGGATTTACTCACTTTCTCCTCTTTAACAGGGCAAACCCGAGCACTTTCGCAGCTCAAAATCCAAATTTGGTCCCAGCTTAATCCAGCCAAAGGTGGCAGCCTCCCTGGAGAGGCACCTGCCAGGACACAGGGAGGGAGCCCAGCCCTCATCAACACCTTTCAGGGCAAGGAGCCACCACTGCATCTCACAGGAGAGGGGACTGGGGAGACCCATCCCTCAGCCAAACCCCTCATCCCACAGCTCAGAGCCCTGGGGGCTCCCAGGGAAAAGGTCCCCCCGAACCTGTGCTGGCCACCCCGTGCTCGGCTGCTGTGCCCCCCAGGGCGGTTCTGGCTCTCCACAGACTCATCCCACACGTGTGCCAGCTCGGGATGGCTCCAGGCAGGAGGAGCTCGTCTGTCCACCCTCTCCAAAACTCCAGAATTGGGTTTTTTGGTTTTTTTTTTTTTTGGGTTTGTCTCGGGTCCGATGCTGTCACGCTGCTCTCGTTGGGATGGAAAGGAAAGCCTGTCCAGTTTTCCACAGAAACAACAAAGATTCCCCATCTGTGTCAAATTTGTAATCCAGCCTGAGGGGAGATGGGAAACAAATTTAGCTCTTTTTTTTTTTTTCCTTTTTTTTTTTCCTATCAGAAAAAGCCTCATTTCCTGGCGAGGAGCTTGGCCTGCAGCATGGCAGGGGTGGGAGCCACCATCCCCAAAATGCTCCCTGCCACCCCACCCCGTGGCAGGAGCCAGGAGAAGGGAGCTGGGACAGGAGCCCCAGCATGGAGCAAACTGTTCTGGCCTCCACCAACCTGCCAGGGATGTGCAGGGCTTCCCAGAGAAGCCCCCCAGATCCAGCCAAGCCTGGACCAGGAGGCTGCTGAGAGCCCCCTCCCCTGGCACTGGGCTCAGCTGGTCCCCAGGTGAAGGAAATCCCCCCAGGAGGGAGTCAGGGGTGGATTCCACATTTTGCTGCAAAATTAAAAAGGAAAGCTGTTCCTCCAGCCATGGAGAAAGAAGCTGGGGATATGTGGGGAAGGCTCAGGAATGTTCCAGGAGAGGCTGGATGGGGTTTGGAGCACCCTGGGATGGTGAGAGGTGTCCTTGCCATGGCAGGGGTGGAACTGGATGGGCTTTGAGGTCCCTAAACCCCAAACCAGTCTGGAATTGCAGATGTTCCTGCAGCTTCCTGAGCCTTGGGCAGCTCCTGGAGCTCTGGGTGAGCCCCAGGTGATGGAGCAGGAACAACGGGGAATGCTCTAACAGAACGCTTTCTTTCCCTGGAAAAAACTTCAGTTTGTGGAAGCTGCAGCTATTTGTGGGCAAGAACTGGATTTTGCTTATTTTTAGCCTGGTTTCCTAAGGAAGTGTGGCTTGAGCAATCACACAGAGTGTCTGTCTGTCTGTCTGTCCAGCTGTCTGCCCGCCTTCCCCAGCCCTGGCGGATCCCACTGGCCCATTCCAGCTGGATTTGGTGGAGGATGGGGATCAAAAATAGGAATTTCTGCTCATTTCCAGGGGAAGCTGCAGCTGAGTGGTGGCCAGGACCCCGAGCACTGCTCAGGGGGAGGCAGCTCCAGCACAGCCCCACCCACACCAGTCCCACCAGTTGCCTTCAGCCCCCCCCAGTTCCCCCTCAGCACCAGGAGCCGGTGCAGGAAGTGTGGAGGGAAGGGCAATGCACCCTCTGCTCCTGACCCTGCTCTGGAGAGGCTGGACACCCCTCAATGCCCTTCCCAAAAAGCCCTTTTGGGGTGTCCCTGTCCCCCAGCCCCTTCCCAAGCAGGAGAATCCTCCCTGGAGCCAGGGACTGGGCTCTGCTGGCTCTGGGGTGTCAGATCTGCACCCCAAATCCTGACCCACCTCCCAGGGAAGCACCAGGCTCCAGGGGCTCTGCTGGTTTGACCCCACTCTGCCTTTCCCATGGGGAGAACGATGAGGAAGTGTCCCAGCACATCCCAGCCTCAGGTGTGAGCTCTTCCCAGTGAGGAAAACACCCTGGGATCTGGAAATCCAAATTCCCAGTGAGGAAAACACCCTGGGATCTGGAAATCCAAATTCCCAGTGAGGAAAACACCCTGGGATCTAGAAATCCAAATTCCCAGTGAGGAAAACACCCTGGGATCTGGAAATCCAAATTCCCAGTGAGGAAAACACCCTGGGATCTGGAAATCCAAATTCCCAGTGAGGAAAACACCCTGGGATTGGGGAAATCCCTGTTCCCAATGAGGGAAATACCCCAGGATCAGCAAACTCATGTTCCCAGTGAGGAAAGCACCTCAGGACCAGGAAATCCAAATTCCCAGTGAGGAAAACACCCTGGGATCAGTAAATCCATGTTCCCAATGAGGAAACACCTTGGAATCAGCCAAATCCATGTTCCCAGTGAGGGAAACACATTGGGTCCAGCAAATCCCTGATCCCAAGGGGTCCTCCTGAGCCCAGCACAGGATCATGGACACTCACTTCCCTACTTCTACAGCACTGGGAGGGGTTTGATGAGCCAAAATTCCAGCAATTCCAGCAGCCAGGAGGCTGGAGCCATCCTCATCTCCCACAGCCCCTCCCTCCTCAGCTCCACAGGCCTGGTGCTGATGGAGGAGCAGGGGGGTGATGGATGGGAGCCTGAGCATCCACCCCAGGAGCCCTGGGCAGCAGAGCCTGAGCAGCCAGGGAGCCGAGGCCACAGCAGGGCTGGAGCCAGCCTGGCAGAGAATTCCTGCTTGGAAAGGCTGCCCAGGGCAGGGGGGAGCCCCCAGGCCTGCAGGGAGTGGAAAATTCTGTGCATGTGGCACTTGGGGACACTGGAAAGTGCTGGGGAATGGTTGGACTCGGATCTCAGAGGGGTTTTCCAAACTCACTGATTCCAAGGGATTTAAAGGACTGGAAACACCAAGGGGTTTAGAGAACTGGAAACACCAAGGGATTTACAGGACTGGAAACACCAAAGATTTAGAGGACTGGAAACACCAGGGGGTTTAAGGGATTGGAAACACCAAGGGGTTTAAGGACTGGAAACACCAAGGGATTTAGAGAACTGGGAACACCAAGGGGTTTAAGGACTGGAAACACCAAGGCTGCAGCAGCTTTGGGAACAGCCTCTGGTGAAGAAAAACCCCTGACACCACAGACATGGCTTCAGGAGCAGCAGCACAGTCTGGGTGTCTGATCAGACCCTGAAAACATCCCCAGGCAGCAGGCACAGAGAGCAGCAGCTCCTGGGGCTGCCCCAGATCCCTGGAATTGTCCCAGGCCAGGCTTGGAGCCCCTGGGGCAGTGGGAGGGGTCCCTGCCATGGCACTGGGTGGGCTTTGAGGTCCTGCACTGGATCCCCCATGGAATGCCAAGGATGCCACACAGGCAGCCAGGAGGAATTCTGCTCCAGGATTGAATTTAAATACAAGGGAATAAAAGTAGTTCTGAAAAGTGACCTTGCAGCAAATTGGTTTTTCCCTGCACAGCAGCAGCTTTAGAGTAAAACAAGGCAACCCCAACCCTTCTTCAGGCATTCCCAAACAGTTTTATTTTTTCCCCCCCAGTTATTGTGAAAATTTAGATCAGAAAACGCGTTGGGTAAAAATATTCAATTCCCCACAGCCTGCAGAGCCTCATCAAAAATCCATTTGAAGTATTACTCTCAAATCCCTCATGGCAATGGGATATTTTAAGGTCAGTTAAACTTATTATTCACTCAAGATTTGCTTTCAGGTCCCTGCATATTTCAAACAGATTTTCCCTCATCTCTAACCCAACTGTGTTACAAAAACCCCTTTCCTCCTCCCCCCTCCTTTTTTTTTTTTTTTCCTGAAAAGAAAAAAAAGTTGTCAAAAGAAAAGATCCTAATCAGAAACAGCTTCTGAAGCCTTAAAAGCTGCTACAGTTTGTACTTGTTACCCAAAAACACTGACACTATCTCCAGATCCCTAAATCCCCTGACTCCCAAAACACTGAATGGAGCCGTGCTTGGAAAAGAGGAATTAACTCGAATTTGTTTTTCTTATTTGCAATTCATTTCCTTGCAACAGGGCTTATACACAGTTGTAATTTTGTTCTTCCTCATAGGAGGAAAGAAAGCCACTTCCGAAGCTGCAGCCTGGGTTAGTTTGGGATTATTTAGGATTTCCAGCTTGACAGAACTGCAATTTCTGCTTCCACCGTGCCTTTCCCCTCACAGGTACTTTTGGTTGTTTTTTTCTACATAAAGATCACTTAAAAAATTACAATTTTAAAGTTTCCCCTAAACCACAAATGTCCTTTTTCAGCCTGGAGAAAGGAAAGCTCCAGGGAGATCTCAGAATCTTTCCTGTGCCTGAAGGGGCTCCAGGAGAGCTGGAGAGGGATGGGGATGAGGGATGGAGGGACAGCACCCAGGGAATGGTTTCAAGTTGGAAAAGGAGAGATTTGGGGGGGGATATTGGGAAGGAATTCCTGGCTGGGAGGGGGGGGAGGGGCAGGGATGGAATTCCCAGAGAAGCTGGGGCTGCCCCTGGATCCCTGGCAGCGTTTGGAGCAGCCTGGGACGGTGGGAGGTGTTGGGATTGGAGCTGGATGATCTTTAGGGTTGGAATTCCCTGATCCCACTCCCAGCCTGCCCTGGACCCACCCGAGCTCCTGGTCAGAGCCTGCAACACCCCGGGCTGGGGCCTCTCCCAAATCCCCCGTTCCCTGGGAAGGAGGGATCATCCTTACCAACCACCCCCTGCTCCCCACGTTCTGCTCAACCTTTCCAGCCCAGAGAACAATTCCCCGAGTGCCCGGGGGTCACAGGCAGCATTAGAGCTCTGCCCAGCACCCCCACGGGGGGAGAATTGAGCCGGGAGCAAGAGCTTGCCCTAATGTGGCTCCGGAGAGCCAAGACTTTGGGAATTGTTCCCCCCTGTCGGTCCCTGCAGCCATCTGGCCCGCATTTCTCCACTCCCTCCATCCCACATGTGCTGCTTTTATCGCCAGCCCTGGAGCTCTCCCCTGCTCCCTGTGCACTGCTCATCCCCTGCTCATTCCCAGCTCATTCCCTGCTCACTCCCAGCTCATTCCCTGCTCGTTCCCTGCTCGTTCCCTGCTCATTCCCTCCTCATTCCCTGCTCATTCCCTGCTCATTCCCTGCTCATTCCCTGCTCATCCCCTGCTCATTCCCAGCTCATTCCCTGCTCATTCCCTGCTCATTCCCTGCTCACTCCCTGCTCACTCCCTACTCATTCCCTCCTCATTCCCTGCTCATCTCCTGCTCATTCCCTGCTCATTCCCTGCTCATTCCCTGCTCATCCCCTGCTCATCCGCTGCTCATTCCCAGCTCATTCCCAGCTCATCCCCTGCTCACTCCCTGCTCATTCCCAGCAAGCCACCCTGGCCCTCAGAGCTGCTGCCACCCACTGATTGCTCCCTAAAAAATCCCTGTTTTCCCAAAACTAGGCAGGGTGAGAGGTAATTCCAAGTGGGAACCGCAGAGGGTCCTGGAGGATCCTGCTGGGAAGGGCTGGGAGGGGAGCCCAGGGAGAGCAGAGCTCCAAACAGAGATTTTCCCTCAGATCCCACCCTGCTCTGCAGCCTGGCACCACTCGGGACCTGCTGGGCACAGGTGCAGATAACAGATAACAGATGGGATGGCATGGGATAGAACATGGGATAAAACATGGGATAACACAGGGGATAACACAGGATAAAACATGGGATAACACAGGATAACACAGGGGATAACACAGGGGATAGCATGGGATAAAATATGGAATAACACATGGGATAACAGATGGGATGGTGTGGATAGCATGGGATAACACATGGGTTAAAACAGGATAACACATGGGATAACACATGGAATAACATGGGATAACACATGGGATAACATGGGATAAAACATGGAATGACATGGGATAAAACATGGGATAACAGATGGGATAGCGTGGGATAACACAGGGGATAACATGGAATAACACAGGGGATAACATATGGGATAACACATAAAATCACACCTGGGATAAAACACAGGATAACATGGGATAAAACACGAGATAACACCCAGGATAACCTGAGATAAAACAGGTTAACACCCAGGATAACGTGGGATAACACAGGGGATAACATGGAATAACACACAAGGATAACACACTGGATAAAACAGGATAACACACGGGCTAGAACACGGGATAAGACATCCAGGCCACCCCAGTCAAGCTGTGGGACCTCAACCCCCTTCTCCCACAGCCCACTCCTCCCAGCCAGGAGCTCTTCCCTCTGCCAAGGGAGCCCCAGAGCAGCATCCCACAAACCCCAGGATGGAACGGGAGGAACGGGAGCTCCAGCAGCAAAGGCTGCCACCCCCTGCACCTCTGGAGACCTCCAGGGGCAAGAGGAGGAGCTCCTGGAGAGCTGGCACTGTCACAGGGGGGCCAGGGGTGCTGGCCGTGAGCAGCTCCCTTGCAGAGCTGCTTTTGGGGTCAGGCTGAGCCCCCCTCAAGCAGGAGCACTCCAGCCCTGGCTCTCTCCCTGCTGGAGATGATCTCCTCTCCCCAGCAGAGCCCATCCTCACCCTCACCTCCACCTTCCTCCTGCAGGAAGAGCCTCTCCCGGCCCAGGGCAGGGCGAGGAGGGAATTCCATTCCATTACACCCGGGGCAGGGGCGTCGGGAGCAGGCCAAGCATTACCAGATGTGCAGGGCTCTCCCTCAAAGCCCTCCCCAGGCTCCCGGGCCTCCTTGGATATTTAATCTCTCGGTATCTGGGGTGTGAGGGTCAGGGACGGGGTTTCCACGCAGATGCTACAAATCTTCCCTGCTTTTACCATCACCTTTTAACGACGCTGTAAATCACCCGGCACTTCTCAGGTGACCCCGCAATTGCCCGCTGGGGTCTCTGAGCAGAGCTCAGCCCCGTTCTCCCTGCTCTCTGCAGCAGGGGAGCCGTGCTGGGAGCAGGCTCTGCCTGCCCCTTCCCTCCTCCTGCAGAGCCATCTCCTGGCATCTGGGCTTCAGCTGCAGCCTGGCAGCCCGGGGAGAGGGCAGGGAGCTGATACTGGGAGATGGGAAAAAAAAAAAAAAAAAGGTTGGCGGGTCTGTTCCTAATGTGAGCCTCGCTGCTCGCAGCCTTTGATTGCACAAATGAAAGATGGAAGCTCACTGGAGGCACAGGAATTCATTAAGGGGAGAAGAAAGGAGCATCAGCCTGTTGGAGGCCTGGCATCAATTCCCAGCTGAGTTTTGAAGTGGCAGCAGTTCTCCTTGTTCTGTTGGGGCTGCTCTGCCCTGTCCTGCACGCTGGCTGGGGGAGCTGACAGCACATGTGGAGCCTCTCCGGGGTGAGGGGGCACAGGACAGACCTGCCTGGCTGGGGGGACACCCCCAGCACCTCCCACCCCCTGCTGCTGCCACCTGAGCCACTGAGAGCCCCAAGGCACAGGAGCCACCACCCTTCACCTTCACCTTCACCTTCAGCAGGGTCTGGGGGCTCTTATGGCCTGGGAGATGGTTTGGGGGCTTATATGTCCTGGGAGATGGTTTGGGGGTTTTTTTGCCTGGGAGATGGTTTGGGGGTTTTTTTGCCTGGGAGATGGTTTGGGGGTTTTTTTGCCTGGGAGATGGTTTGGGGGTTTTTTTGCCTGGGAGATGGTTTGGGGGTTTTTTTGCCTGGGAGATGGTTTGGGGGTTTTTATGGCCTGGGAGTTGGTTTGGAAGATGTTTACATCTCCAAATGGTTTCGTAACCTCTGCTGCTGAGGTTTTGCTGCAGGTGCACGTGAGCCACCTCCAGCCCTCTCCCAGTTCCATCTGGGATTGTGTTCAAGCACAGCCCTGCACCTCCACATGGGCCGTGGCTCTCCTGGTTCCTGGGACAGCTTTCTTGCCTTCAGGACATGCTGGCTCCAAGCCAGAACTGAAACTCTCCCTGTGCCAAGGCCCCATGACTCAAACCCCATCGAATCCCTGGGGATTCCTAATAAAATCAGAGCAGTTCCCACCCTGTCCTCCACCCAGATTTAATTTTTGTTCAGCTGCTTGCAAGGAGTGAGCTCTGACCCCCAGAGCTTCGCAGGGGCTCTCACAGGCAGATCTCTGCCCTCCCTGCTCTGTGCCCATCAGCTGGGCTCCAGGCTCACCCAGCAGCAGTGGGGCTGGGTTTGGGGGCACAGCTGGGCACATCACACACACACAGCCCACCCAGCGTGGGAGCCATCAGCCCTCGGTGTGGGGAAACCAGAAACCCCCCAACCTCCAGGTGTGTGTTGACACTTCCAGCAGCTTCTTTGGTTGTGGCTTGCACAGCTGGACACAGCTGGAGTTAGGTGCTCGCACAACCTGCGAGGCATTTCACCCAGAAAAAGATGTTTCCAAAAGGTTTTGCACCACCAGAGTGATCAGTGCTGAAAGGAGCCTCCCCTTCACAGATCCTGCTCAGAAATTCAGGTTTTATGAGCCTTTAATGTGAACAAGGCCTGGGTGTGATCCCTGCCCAGCCCCGTGCATGCAGGACACCCTCACACGCTTCCTGACCCTGCCCAGAGCAGCCCAATGGGAATTTTTAATCCTCACACCCTGAAGGAGGCTGCCCCTCGTTATCTGCCAGGTGGGGACCAAACACGGCAGTGACACCGGCCCCACTCCCCCCCCTGAGGGCACAGAGGGTAATTAACCAGCAGGCTAATGAGGGTCACCCCCTGGGGGTCCCAGCCCGGGGCTGGGGGCTCTCAGGGCGCTTCTGCTCCCCTCTGGGCTGGACCAGTGGCATCAGTGGGGCAGTCCCAGTTTCTGTGACTCACTGCCCAGGCAGTGTGCCCGCTGCCATCACACCCAGGCGCTGGGGGAGGTTGGGCTGATTGTCCCTGGTGGTGCCCTAAACCTGCCCAGGGGTTTGGGGGGGCTGGGGACACCTTTATCCCCGACTGGGAGAAAGTGAGGGGTGTGACACAAACAGCCAGCGAGGCACAGCCACAGCCCTGGGGGACAGGAGTGACCTGGAGCCACCAGCCAGGGCTGGCAGAGCCAGAGCCCCCCGTGCTTCCACCCCTGCCAGAGCAGCTCTGAGCTCCCCAGCCTCCCTGCAAACCCTCCCGGCTCACACCGGAGGCAGCCAGGATCCCAAAAATCCCAGAATCCCCAAACTGGGAGAGAACTCCAGGATCATCGAGTGCAGCCCAGCCCTGACACCCCACCCAGCCCCTGGCACCCAGTGCCACAGCCAGGCTGTTTAAACACACCCAGGGATGGGCACTGCACCTCCCCTGGCAGAACATTCCAGTTCNCCCAGGGCCATCACCCCCAGCTCCTGCTGGCCACACACCCCTGCCCCAGGGCCATCACCCCCAGCTCCTTCCCGAACCGAGGGGCCAGACCTGGGCACAGCCCTCGAGGGAGGCCAGGGCAGCTGGTTCAGCCAGCAGGTGAATCCCAGCGCTCCCAGGGATGGGCAGCCGGGATTCCTGCTCCAAACCTTCCCTGCTCTTTTCCAGCCCCTCGTGTCCCCTCCGGGCGCTGCCCCACGGACCCCCCCGGCCCTTGGGGACGCCTCTGTCCCTCGTCCCGCTGGCTCCAGCCCAGCCCAGCCCGGCGGCTCCTTTGTGCCGCAGCGGCTCCGGATGCAGGTTTGTCACGCTCGGGGCTGCGACACCGCGGGGGGACGTTCCGCCCGGCCCTCCCCCCAAAAACCGGCTTTTCATGCAGACAAACCATGCCTTCCCTCAACAAAAACCGAAATTCTCGGCTGAAAGTACTTGGCAGCCACCCCTCAGAAATTTTTTCTCAGGCTTGTGTGGTTTCGGGAGATGACTTTGGGAAGCGCCGGAGGAAGCGGCCGGTGGCTCTGGGGGAAGAATGAAACCCCCCCTGCACGTCCCGCCGGGCCGGGCAGCTCCGAGGGGTGGGAAAAGCCCTGGAGGGGCTCCAGCATCCCGGGGACATCGGTGTCCCCCTGCCCTGGCCGGCCGGGGGGATTGACAGCGGAGAGATGAGCGATCGCGCTGACAAGCGGCCGATCGATGGCTCTGATCGAGCCCCTCCGCGCTGCCGGTAATTGGAGGATTTCTTTCGCTTTTCACTTAATCGACATTTCCTCCCTGGCAGGCTGGCCGGGGGCGGGGGGATTTGTCACCGGGAATTGCCGGGGAGCTCGGGGCACAGGCGGGGAAATATTCGGGCACAACCAGCAGCTACAGAAGCCTCCAGAGAGGGGAAAATTAAAATCGAATTTAATAATCTGATGTCGGGCTGTGGAGACGGCAGAGGCATTTTGGGATCCTGCCCTGTTGCGGGCTCGATTTCACCCACAGAAAAAATTACGGAGTTGTGGAATCGTGGTTGGAAAAGCCCTCTGAGGTGATCCAGTCCCACAATCCATGTCCCCAAGGCCACATCCACAGGGCTGGACATTCCCTCCACGGATGGGAACTCCACCCCTGGGCAGCTGTGGCAGGGCTGGGCAATCCCTGTGGGCAAGAAATTCCCTCAAATATCCAATCTAAACTCTCCCTCTCTCCCTGGGAGCAGAGCCCGACTCCTGTCAGGGACTCGTGCAAAGCCAGAAATTCCCCCTGATCCCCTTTTTCCCCTGGCTGAGCCCTTCCCAGCTCCCTCAGGAGCTCTCCAGCCCCATTCCCCTCCCTGTCCTTCCTGCCGTGCAGAGCCCGAGGGTGCCCGCAGAGCTGAGCCGGCTCCTCCGGCAGCCCCTGAGCTCCGCCCTGGCCCGGGGGCTGCTCTGGGGAGCAGGGGGGGGGCCGCAGGGGCGCCCCCCGCCNGGGGGTCCCGCAGGGGCTCCCGCCGCCCCGGGGTTTGGGAGGCTGGGGTTTGGAGCAGCTGGGAAGTTGCACGAGGCAGGAGGAGGCGCCGGGATGTGGCCTCGGGGGACGGGACCTGTCACTTCCCTTGGCCCTCCCCATCAATCACGGGCGCGTCCTTTTATTTATTTATTTATTTTATTTACATAACGCGGCTGCGAATTCCCGGCTGAATCGGCCCGAAGGGTGTGGACGGGGCAGGGGAGGGGATGCCAGTTCTTCATCGCAGCTGCAGGAAGCCCTCCAGGTGTGCCCAGGTGTGCCCAGGTGTGCCCAGGGCCACGGCCAGGCACCCACAGCTCAGGGGCTAAGCGATCAATCAATAGCCAAGTGGTCAATCAGCCTTTCCCTGCCCAAGGACGTTAACAAGGTCACATCCTTGTTCTCTCCACACTAATGAGAGGAGATTCCTAATAAGACCTCAGTGACAAGTGACTGTATTAATGTAACTCTCTCCTGCNGTCCCTCGTCCCGCTGGCTCCAGCCCAGCCCAGCCCGGCGGCTCCTTTGTGCCGCAGCGGCTCCGGATGCAGGTTTGTCACGCTCGGGGCTGCGACACCGCGGGGGGACGTTCCGCCCGGCCCTCCCCCCAAAAACCGGCTTTTCATGCAGACAAACCATGCCTTCCCTCAACAAAAACCGAAATTCTCGGCTGAAAGTACTTGGCAGCCACCCCTCAGAAATTTTTTCTCAGGCTTGTGTGGTTTCGGGAGATGACTTTGGGAAGCGCCGGAGGAAGCGGCCGGTGGCTCTGGGGGAAGAATGAAACCCCCCCTGCACGTCCCGCCGGGCCGGGCAGCTCCGAGGGGTGGGAAAAGCCCTGGAGGGGCTCCAGCATCCCGGGGACATCGGTGTCCCCCTGCCCTGGCCGGCCGGGGGGATTGACAGCGGAGAGATGAGCGATCGCGCTGACAAGCGGCCGATCGATGGCTCTGATCGAGCCCCTCCGCGCTGCCGGTAATTGGAGGATTTCTTTCGCTTTTCACTTAATCGACATTTCCTCCCTGGCAGGCTGGCCGGGGGCGGGGGGATTTGTCACCGGGAATTGCCGGGGAGCTCGGGGCACAGGCGGGGAAATATTCGGGCACAACCAGCAGCTACAGAAGCCTCCAGAGAGGGGAAAATTAAAATCGAATTTAATAATCTGATGTCGGGCTGTGGAGACGGCAGAGGCATTTTGGGATCCTGCCCTGTTGCGGGCTCGATTTCACCCACAGAAAAAATTACGGAGTTGTGGAATCGTGGTTGGAAAAGCCCTCTGAGGTGATCCAGTCCCACAATCCATGTCCCCAAGGCCACATCCACAGGGCTGGACATTCCCTCCACGGATGGGAACTCCACCCCTGGGCAGCTGTGGCAGGGCTGGGCAATCCCTGTGGGCAAGAAATTCCCTCAAATATCCAATCTAAACTCTCCCTCTCTCCCTGGGAGCAGAGCCCGACTCCTGTCAGGGACTCGTGCAAAGCCAGAAATTCCCCCTGATCCCCTTTTTCCCCTGGCTGAGCCCTTCCCAGCTCCCTCAGGAGCTCTCCAGCCCCATTCCCCTCCCTGTCCTTCCTGCCGTGCAGAGCCCGAGGGTGCCCGCAGAGCTGAGCCGGCTCCTCCGGCAGCCCCTGAGCTCCGCCCTGGCCCGGGGGCTGCTCTGGGGAGCAGGGGGGGTCCCGCAGGGGCTCCCCCCGCCCCGGGGTTTGGGATGCTGGGGTTTGGAGCAGCTGGGAAGTTGCACGAGGCAGGAGGAGGCGCCGGGATGTGGCCTCGGGGGACGGGACCTGTCACTTCCCTTGGCCCTCCCCATCAATCACGGGCGCGTCCTTTTATTTATTTATTTATTTTATTTACATAACGCGGCTGCGAATTCCCGGCTGAATCGGCCCGAAGGGTGTGGACGGGGCAGGGGAGGGGATGCCAGTTCTTCATCGCAGCTGCAGGAAGCCCTCCAGGTGTGCCCAGGTGTGCCCAGGTGTGCCCAGGGCCACGGCCAGGCACCCACAGCTCAGGGGCTAAGCGATCAATCAATAGCCAAGTGGTCAATCAGCCTTTCCCTGCCCAAGGACGTTAACAAGGTCACATCCTTGTTCTCTCCACACTAATGAGAGGAGATTCCTAATAAGACCTCAGTGACAAGTGACTGTATTAATGTAACTCTCTCCTGCTCCTGATCAATTTTGTGTGTTAAGATGCAGAGCGGCCCCGGGGGCTTGGGAGGCTCCTGCCACCCCCTCGCTGTGGAGCTGCTGGCTGGGAGAGTTTTATTCCCCTCGTGTCCCTGCCTGCCACGAGAATTCCTTGGTGGAACACTCCAAAATCCCTCCCAGGAGGAGCCAGGCAGCTCATCCCACTCCCAAAGTGCTGCTGTTACCCCAGGCTGCCTAAAACACCCTGTGCTGGAGTTTTAACAGCCCAAAGAGCAAATTTAGGAAAGACTCATCTTGAAGCACTACCCTGACGTGCCCAGCATGGACCAACCCTGGCTGCCCCAAACCCCAGCCCAGGGTTCCAAGCAGGGCCCACAGGAGCTCTCAGAACATCCCTGAGCTCCTCACTTTAATATTCTGGCCATCCTGAGAGCTGGGATGGGGAGAGGGCCCTGCCAGGCTCAGAACCCAGCCTGTTCCCAGAGCCCTGTCCTGCAGACATGGAGCATCCATCCATCCATCCATGGATTCCATCTATCCATCCCTTATCCATCTATCCATCCATCCATCCCCGGATTCCATCCATCCATCCATTCCTTATCCATCCATGGATTCCATCCATCCATCCATCCATGGATTCCATCCATCCATTCCTTATCCATCCATCTATCCATCCATCATCCATCCATCCATGGATTCCATCTATCCATCCATCGATCCATCATCTATCCATCCATGGATTTCATCTATCCATCCATCCTCCATCCATGGATTCCATCTATCCATCCATCCATGGATTCCATCCATCCATCCATCCATCCCTTATCCATCCATCCATCATCCATCCATGGATTCCATCCATCTGTCCATCCATCCATCCCTCCTTCCCTCCATAGATTCCATCCATCCATGGATTCCATCCATCTATTCCTTATCCATCCATCCATCCGTCCATCCTCCATCCCTGGATTCCGTCTATCCATCCCTTATCCATCCATCCCTCATCCCACCGGCTCCCTAAGCAGGAGGATTTCCCCAGCCCTTTGAAAAGCCATTTAGAGCTAAGTCTTGGTATTAAACCTGGCCTTTCCCTGGGCAGGTTTTCAATCTCTGCCCGAGCCTGTTGCAGCAGAAAGTTTTTGAAAAGGTCAGGAGGAAGCTTTTAAGCATCTTTGCCAATTAAGTGCCATAACCCCTCCCTGCCGCCGGAGCTGCCGTCTCCCTCCCAGGGGAAGGTAATTACTGTTTTATAAATAAGCTTTGAACTCTCTTAAGTAATTGTCTCTCCTTGCATGAAAGCACCCTCTAAATCCACCGGCCTTTTCCACCTTCTGTCACTATCTAAAAATAAGCGAGGGGAAAAAAAATCCACATAATACCTTTAAGGAGAAACTCCCAAACTTTCCTTTACACTGCAGTGATTATTTCTCCAAGCGTTCAGTAATTCCACTCACAGAAGCCTTGTGGCTTTCCCAGCTCTTAGTGAATTTTTTGGCAATATCTGACATATTTTCAAAACTTCTCTGGAGTTACATAGATATAAAAAAACAGGCTATGTTTCAATATTTCAATTTTACTCCCTGAAGTTACAACAGAGAGCACAAGAGAAAGGACAGGAATGAAGAAGCCTTTTCCAAAGGTATTAATTCCCACAATATTATTTTTTTTTAAACCAACCCCGTGATTTCTGGGTGTATTTAAGCAGACTGGGACAGAAATCCTGGCAGATCTGAAATCCTTTAGGAACTCAGGTTACTCCTGCACAGCCCGGGTGAAATCCCCCCATTTATTCAACAGAGCCAGAGCCGGGGAAAGCATTCCTGAGCCGGGACGAGCATGGCTCCTTCCACCCTGCAAATCGCCGCTTTTATCCCCAAAATCCCAGCCGACATTAACACGCAGCCCCAACCACTCGAGCCTGACGCGATCGGAGCAGCAGCACGAGGAACAACCCGACTTCGTTTAGCCCGGAGGCCGAGCCGGGCTCAAATTCAGCCTCCCAAAGCTGCCCGGGTCAGCAGGAAGCGCTTGATGGGATCGGGGAGCAAACGCGGCCGTGTGGAAATAAGGGAATTTGGGAAATAAGTGCGAATGTGCTGCTCAGCCCGACAGAGACCCCCCAACACGGGACAGGCACAGCCCCTCTCTCTCCTGCCGCAGCAATCCCCGGCTAGGAGCCCTTTAAATGGTTCCGAATGTTAATTCCTCATCGTGGCAGTAAAAGCTATTTTTAATCCCACGTGAAAGCAGTTTGCAGAAACCCAAACTTTGCACGAATTGTGGATGGTTTCCCAAGCCCGGGCAGCGCTGGGTGTGTGTTAGGGAGCAGAAAACAGGGGCACATCATCAGGCAGAGCCATCCATTCATCCAGCACTTCAACCTGGCTCTAAGAGTAGAGCTGGGGCTAAAACAGCGCATAAAAGCCAATCCCAAACACTGCTCCTTAAGAAAAAGCGTTACTGTATCTTATTCTTAGTTCAAATCAGCTTTTTCTCAGGTTTCCCGCATGTTTTCTTTGCACTTGAGGTTTCATTTCCCAAACACGGGGGTGAGGATCCGGGAAGCTGAGACAGAAAGGTCTCACTGGTGAATGGAAGTGAAAAAAAAAAAAAGAAAAGAAAGAGAAAAGATTGCAAAGTAAGAAAGGCGAGAAGCTGCCGGGCTGAGCGTCTGCGAATGCCCCGGGAAAACAAGGGCCGCTCTGAGGCGGCCGCGCTGAAATCGAGCCCATCAGGAGGAGAGATTAGCGGTGCCAATGAATAAAGATAAAGTCCCGGAGCAGCTCCGAGCATCGCCATCCCGCTCGGGCCGGATTCCTTTGTCCCTTCCCACCTTCGCGCCTCCCCGTGAAAAGCTCGCCCCGGCCGGTGCCAAAACGCAGCCTGGTGGCTCCGGAGGGGCCGGGTTTATTCAGCAGCCAGCGCTATAGAGTGTCTTGATCTGTCTGTGCGATCACAGCGCGCACAAAAACCCCTCCGGGCACCTCCTCAGCTGCACTTTTCAGCTGCCAATAACACTCCCGGCGAAAGTCAAAAGAGCAGCGCCGCAGCCGCGTCCTTCCCCTGTCGCTCAAAGGCGTCGGGGTTGCGAGGTTCCGAGATAACAAAGTCTGGCTCAAGAAATCCTGGATGCCTTTCAAGAGCGTTATTAGCTCCCGTGAATGGGGTCGGGGAAGGGGAGGGGGCAAATCCCACATGCCAGGGAGCGGCTCTCGGCTCCCCCCTCCACCTTCCCGGAGGTGCTCCCGGGCTGGGACAGCTCAGCAGAAGCACGGAGGGATGAGGAGAGTTCCTCCTGCCAGCTTTGGTGTTGGACGGGGTGGGAAAAGGACGATGAAAAGTTAAATTTGGCCCGCGGGGGTCTCGGAGCTCTGGGCTGGCTCTGCAGGGCCTGAGGATGCTCGGTGGGGATTCCAGCTCCTCTTGTCCCTCCGGCTGCAGGGACTAAACATCGCTAAACAATCACCGAACATCCCAGAGAGCTTTTTAACGCTTCTGAGCCAAACTGTATGAAAATAGGGAATTCTTTCCAATTCCTACCCCTCCGGTGCGTGCCGCTTGCAGGGCTCGGTCCCAAGGGAGCCTCGGGCCAGCACCATCCCTGCCCAAGTCTCCCTTTGGCTCTTGGAAAAAGCAGGAAGACAGGCTGGAAAAGAGGGACAGGGCTCTCGGATCACGCAAGGGATGATCGTGAGGCAGAGACGAGCCACGCTGAGCCGGCCTTGCCGCAGTTTTGGCCGATGGGGATGAGGAGGCTGAGCCGGGCCAGGCTCAGAGCCCCCCACAGGAATTCCCCCCAACGCCCTTTCCTCCATCTCAGGCTCCTCTGCCAGCACTGCCAGGCTCCCCAGAGCTGCTGTCCCCCCGTCTGTCCTGCCCCATTCCCCATTCCCCAGAGCCCCCGGGGCCGTGCCACACTCGGGTGCGAGGCAGCCGAACCTGTGCCTGGGAACCCGAGCGGCTCTGGCATCCCCAAAAAGGGATGAACCCCATGCCAAGATTCTGCTGGGCCCCCGAAATAACCCCAGGGGAGCCGAGCAGTGACCCTGGGGAGCCCCAGCCCCACCGCACCAGGGGTGAACCCTCCCCAGATGTCACCTGTGAGCACAGGGGGTCCAGCCCTTAAACCCCTCCACCCCACAAACGATGTTTTCCCTCGGTCCCCACAGAC
The DNA here is from genome assembly GCA_013400255.1 of Sitta europaea. Classification (NCBI taxonomy): domain Eukaryota; kingdom Metazoa; phylum Chordata; class Aves; order Passeriformes; family Sittidae; genus Sitta; species Sitta europaea. The sequence goes on along the minus strand of VXBS01004073.1, from coordinate 144,385 downwards.
AAAGGCAGGACCTGGCCCCACACTGTCACAGATGCTCCAAGTTTTGCAGTGGGTTTCTGAATATCACCCCAAACAGCTCGAATTTATTCAGTTTTTAGCACTTGTCCTCACCTGCCTTCCCACAAACCAGACACGATCCCAGGCTCCCAAAGGGGACCCCCCACACCCCAAAAGGGGAGCAGACACTGCAGCATCACCTCTTCTTTTTATTTAGGTTTCCTTCAAGCAGCACTGAGTGTCAAAAAAATTGAAATCACATTTTGCTTGAGGAGAAAACATCCCATGACGCTTGGATTAGCCATTAAATCATTTATGCTGCAGCCTCAAAAAGGTGTTTAATCTTCTTAGAATTAGCTAAAGCTGTAGTAACTCCAGGAATTCTGTAGGAGATGCATTTGCAGAACATTCTCTTTTCACTACTACTCAAAAAAAAAAAAAAAAAAAAAAAAAAAAAAAAAAAAAGGGGGTTTTGGGTTTTTAAAAATTAAAATAAAAA
>VXBS01004073.1:115231-132063 GCA_013400255.1 Sitta europaea | reverse complement strand
GGGGAATCAGCGGGGATGAAAACTGCTTTAGAAACACGGCGGATCATTTAGCAGGTCACCTCCACGGGCGCAGCTTGCCAGGCTGATAAAGGCGAGCGCGCTCCTTAAAGGCGCGCACAGCTTGATTGGGAACGGCTGCTCGCGAACAGCCAATTACCGCGGCCGCCCCAATCCAATTAGGGAGGCTGTTTCCCTGATTGCAGCCAGTGTTGGACAAATACAGCACGACTGGCCGGGTTCAAAGAGCAGCCCATAAAAGGCAGCCCGAGGCAGGGAGGAAACCCCATCCCCAGGGATGCGGGATGTCCCAGCCTCCGGCACTGGGAGTGTCCCTAAAGCTGCCAGGTCAGGGGACAAGGTCACCCTCCATGTGCCCAGCAGGAGTTGTCCATGGGGTCATGCAGACAGGGATGTCCCCAGGAGCTTCGGCAGTGCCACCACCCCTCTGTGGTCCCAGCCAGGGTCTCGGCAAAGGCCTCTCCCCAAGCTTCGAGGCTTATCCGCTGGGTTTGGAGGAAAAAAACATCATTGTAACAGTGCAGGGGGGTTTCTCCTGATCCTGCAGGGGGGAAAGGCAGGGTGTAGGTGGAGAAACCCAAGTGGGACCATCAGGGGTCACAGAGATCACAGAATCAGAACCACATCTCCTAACTCAGCTCGCGAGCGCGGCACACGGAGCTGATCCCCTCCTCACACCTGGGGCAAAGCAGACACCAAGAACTCCCCACCAAGGATTAAAAACCAGGCCACAAACCCCAGCCCAGCTCCAAGAGGCTGAGCTGGGCCGGGGGGGGTGGGCTGAGCCACAGCTCCAGCAGCACCAGAGCCATCCCAAGGCTCACCACAACCGCTCCAACGGGTTCGCTCCAGAATCCTGGCACGCCGCCACCGCTGGGGTGGAGCCCAGCCCCTGTTATTAAAATGTGTGACAGCAGCTCAAGATGGAAAGTGAAGTTGTACATTCTCCATCTGAAACTCCGGGAGGAATTTCAAGCAGGGGAATGCAATTTCCAGCCTGGAGGAGAGCCAGCAGCGCCAGGGCGAGATTTTTCTTAATATGGTTTTGCAAAACTCGAGCACAGAAAATCGCCCGTGGCTACAGCGATTCCGGGGAGCGTGCCGGGAGGGGGAGAGGGCTTTGCACGACACAAACGCCCCCCAACTGCAGCAAGCTGCTGTCCCTGGCCCCACCAGGACCTTTGGTCACCTCAGCCCCTCGCTCCAGCCCCGACTCCACTGGGATTTGGGGGCCGAGCCACGCGGAGCCTGCGTGGACAGGACAAACGCATTCTGCTGGCTCGGGCAGGCAGCAGCAGCCCAGGAGGGAGGGGTTTGGCAGGGGGACCTCCACCAGCCCAAAAAGGATGTGGGTGCACCAGCTGCCTGTTATTGTCCTGGTGGAATTTTGGGACAGTGACCTGCAGGACCACGGGACCCCCGGCACCCTCTGGCTCCAGCAGCCAGGGCTGGCTCCCATCCAGCTGGAGTCACAAAAGGAGCCTCCCCCCTCATTTCTGCTTTTGATTTAAATAATCCCAATAAGGGGATAAAGCAGCCAAAACCCACTGGTTTGGGTTTTGTTTTTTTTTTTTTTAAGCTTCAATTTAAAAAATAATGTACATGAAACGTGCAATTTTTATTGGGGCAGGCAGAGCCCCAGAGTTCAGAGCAAAGCCCATCCCTGGCACTCTGACATTGTCCCAGCCCTGCCCTGAGCCCAGTGCCCTCCTGATTTCCCATCTCACACAAACTGGGAGCAGTGGTGCCCTCCTGGGTGGGGACACAGGAGTGACACGGATTTCGCATCATCCTTGGAGTGAAAAAATTACAGGGATGGGAGGAGGCACAAAAGTGGCTTTTTGTGTGTTTAATTTGCTGTAACCCAGTACATGGGCATGCAGGTCTGTGGAATCAGAGGGATTTGTTTATCCTGGTTGGATGTGTGGAGCAGGGAGTGCATTTCCAGCAGAGAGAGTTCCCTTAGGAAGGAGCCAGGGGCTGCCACAGAGCGGGATCTGTGTCTGCAGTGGCTGACGGCTGCAGCCAAAGGTGACAGCCTGGAGCCTGTCCAGCTGCAGGCCACAGCTGGATTGGGAATTCTCGAGTAGTTCTGATGCCCTGGGGGGTGTTACAGCCCCTAAAGCCCGCGGATGAGGCGGGTTCAGTCCCTGAGCACTTAGTGGAGCCACCTCTGTCTTTCCTGGGCAAGGGCTCACCACAGGATCCCAAAATCCCAGAATCCCCAGGTGGGACGAGACCTCCAGGATCAGTGAGTCCAGCCCAACCCTGACACCTCAACTAAACCCTGGCCCCCAGTGCCACAGCCAGGCTGCTTTAAACACACCCAGGGATGGGCACTGCACCACCTCCAGCCCAGCTCTTTATCACTCTTTCAGTGGAAAACTTCTTCCTGACACCCAGCCGAAATTTCCCTTGGTGCAGCTCGAGGCTGTGCCAGCATCAGCCTCTCCAGCCCCTCTCACACCCCCGCAGTTATTCCTGCACCTCTGCACCTCAGCGAGCAGCCAGGGGTGTCCTGACAGCTCTTCACCTGCTCTTTACAAGCTCAGCCACTCCTGGAGCCATAATGACATTTGTGCTCGTTGCTGATCTCATTTAGAGTTAATTACACGGCAAACAGACATCTCCCTAATGAGCTTGGAAGCATCCCAATGACGGCTGGAGCAGCCCAGCAATCGGGGTGGGAGTGCAGGAATTTCTCCTGCTGCTGTTCCAACCCTCGCTGCTCCCTCGAAGGTCCAAATCCATAATTTCATTTGGCCTGGGGGGATGAAATCCTGCCCTCAGCTCCAAGGGAGGGGGGGAATGGCAGGTGAGTTCCAAGGCCAGGGCTTGGAGCACTCTGGGGCAGAGGGAGCTGTCCCTGCCCATGGCAGGGGGTGGCACTGGGTGGGCTTTAAGGTCCCTCCCAACCCAAACACTCAGGGAATTCCCAATTCACTCATTTCTCATTAAAAATACATCTACAACAGGCTACCAATAGTGCCACTGCATAGTTTAATCACAGTTTTTTCAGCCTAAAACCATGCCCTGGAGCATGTGTGCCTGGTGCAGGTGCTGGTGTGGGGCTGGCAAGTGCAGCAGCCTGAGGATGGCCAAGGTGGGGTGGCAGCCCCGAGGATGCTCCCCCCAGCTCTGCAGTGGGAAGGCCAGGAGGGCAGGCAGGACTGGCTCTGTGCCCTCAGACAGGCCCAGCTTGTCACCTTGGGGGCCAGGGTGGGAGAATCCTGTCGTGGAGTGTCCCCAGAGCAGCCAGGAGTCACGCAGAGCTGTCCCAAGCCAGCAGCCAGCAGCTGGGGCTCATCCTCCTTCCCCTGAGTCACAGCCACGAGCTCCCCGTGGCCGTGCCCAATCTCTGTGGGAAATGGCTTTTTCCAAGCAAATCACTCACAAGTTTCCTCTCTTTTTTCCCCCCACATTTCAGAGCAGGGGGTGTTTTCCTTGTTTGCCATTAAAAAATCCTGTTGCCAGGTGCAGATGGCCACATTTAGGAGTCCGTGGAGGTCTGGCATGCCCCATGCTAATTCCATGCACAGGTGGGGGGTAGCTTTCATTTGGCTCAGGTTCAGGCAAATATCCAGTGGCCAAAGGGAGAGAAAGGTGTGGGATTGAGGACTGGAACATCTGGAGCGGAGCCGAGCTACAATGAAACACAAAGTGAGGTTTGAAGGAAAACCTCTCAAATGGGTGGAGGGGGGGAAAGGGATTCAAAAGGCTCCCTGGAAGCAGCAAGGAGGCTCCCAGTGTCCTTCTTTCAGGTGTTGGTGGGGTTGGGAAACAGAGGAAAATGTGGAGTCAAAGAGGGTCACAAAACCCAGCAGTGGATCAACCCCTGGCCAGCTGCAAACCTCCTCTGTGGGCAACGCAGATTGCAGAGCTTAATGAGTTAAAACCTGAATTCCAGGAGTAACAGCAGGATCAGACTCCCACTTTGGGCCAGAATCCTGAATTTTCACCCCCACCTTTCAGGGATGGTGCCACTCCCTTGGCCAGGAGCTCTCACCCCTGGAAGTGTCCGAGGGCAGGCTGGACAGAGCTTGGAGCACCCTGGGGTGACACTGGATGGGATTTTAGGTCCCTTCCCACCCAAACCACCGCGGGATCCCGTGACACTCATTTCCCCAAGCAGTGGATGCAGCATGAGCTGCCAAACCAAAGCCTGGAGTGCAGCGGGTCCTGCCGGAGCCACAACCCCGCCCTGCGGGTGAAAAACACCCACTTTTCGGCAAAACCTGGGCTCTCCCCCGGCAGCGAGGAGCAGAACGGGAGCAGAGCAGCCAGGGCAGGGCCAGCTCCAGCTGCAGAGCCCCACGCAGGCGGCGGGGCCGGGCCCGCTCATCTCTCATCATCTGGGATGCACATGCCGCAGCAATCAGCGCGGAAAGGCTGGCGGGGCTCCAGAGCGGCAGAGGGCTGCGGCACGCTCAGCCCCCCGCGGCTGCAATTCCTCGTGCTCCAACGATCCGGGATTGCCCGCACACCTCCTGCCCCGGGATCTGCCTCCGGGCATCCCTCACCCCGCGGGGAAAGCCGCCTTTAGGTGATGGGGATGCCCTGCCCCGGGGGCTGCTGGCATCGCGTCCCACAGGGCCCCCAGTGCTGCTGTGGGACCCCGCGGGCCCGTCCCCTCCCCAAAAAGGCAGAACTCCATCCCCTCCCCAAAAAGGCAGAATTCCATCCCCTCCCCAAAAAGGCAGAACTCCATCCCCTCCCCAAAAAGGCAGAACCCCGTCCCCTCCCCAAAAAGGCAGAACTCCATCCCCTCCCCAAAAAGGCAGAATTCCATCCCATCCCCTCCCCAAAAAGGCAGAACTCCATCCCCTCCCCAAAAAGGCAGGTCAGGGCTCGCCGGGGCTGCGGGAAGGAGCCAGGGGTTGTCGGGAGCGGGGTGAAGCTTTCAGGAACACCAGCAGCAAAGCTGATGGAAACCTGAGGCTCCTCAGGTGTCAGGGACCCCAGGGCAGCATTCCCTGGCTTCCCGGTACCCAGCAGCATCCCACGCCTGGGATCATGCGGGTGTCGGAGTGGCACAGTTTCTCCTGCCACTCCTGCCGCTGGAGCAGCAGGTCCCGTCCCCAGACCCGGCTCATCCACCCGGGAGCTGTTCCTCCCCCTCTTACCGAGCAAATCCCGGCAACTCCAGCCCCTGCCCCCAGGGAATCCGCACGGATGAAGCCCTGGAGCCCCTGGAGCAGGGAAGAGCCGGCAGCCCTCTCTGGAGGAGCACAGGACCATGGAGAGAGTTGTCCCACCTTGGGTCTCAGCCTCCACCAGACCAGAAAAGAACAGGAGAGCCCGGAAATCCAAAATGCTGGGGACAGGGTTTAGGATCACACCTCGGGGGTGAAACCCTGGCATTCCCCTGTCCGTGCCAGATCCCCTCCGGCCCCTGGGCTCCTGGCAGCGCTGAGGGGACCAGGATGTTTTCCAGGCACTTCCTCAGGATCTCGGGTGGCCACGGACAGGATTTGCATCCCAGTGTTGGTGAGCCGACATCCCCGGGGCAGTCAGGGGTGTAAATGCAGGGCCCATTGTCACCCCTGGAACTGGGACGAGCCTTTGGGACCTGCCCTGAGCACCCCCGTCCCTCGTGTCACCCCCACCTTTGACTCTCGTGGCTGTGGGAGCTCCTCGGAGCATCCTCTGCCTCCCCAGAGCACCCAGGGCTGCCCTCCGGGGTCTCAGGGGGCTCCTCAATGCTGGGACCACCCCACCCCACCCAGCACAGAGCCAGGCTAGCCCCCCCACAGCCCCTCTCCCACCGCCCCCCAGCCCTCAGGGGCTCACATGAACGCCCCGTGGTCATTTTGAACCTCAGATCTTCGGCGTTATTAACAACACACGTGCGGGCCCGGCCTCCCCCGGGGGGCAACATCTGGGGGAGAACATCTGGGGGATATTCATCACGGGCTGCAGCCCCCGCCCCCCCGGCCGGGGATGGGTCACATCTGAGCGCCGAGCGCTTGATGTGGAGTCATTACCATCCCAGACTTCCAGCCCAATTACTCGGGAGATGAAATCAAGATCCCTCGGCCTCATTGTTCGCATCTGGAGCGCCGCCCCCGCCAACGCCCGGGCTCGGCCCCCGCCAGCGGTGCCTTCATCTGGATGTGGCTCCCCTGAGCCTGGCACGTGGGATCCCATCAAACACACCCTGAGAACGAGCCCCGGCCCTCAGCTCTGCCCTTCAGACAGGAGGAGATGCCCGTTCCAGCAGCTCCACGGGAGGTTTCCTCTCCCGGCCACCCCAAGCCCAGGTGGGTCCCACCCCAAACCTTTTTACGGCTCCAGTTTTGCAACCCGGCTGCTGCGATTTCCCCCCCGACTGATTTCACACAAAGGAGCAATTATGCTTCGTTTCTACCCATTAACACATCGCGCTGGCTTTAGGAGGGGAATAAAAGGAATTGCATCAGAAATATTTGAGGTGCTGAAGTCAGCACGCAGGTGTTGGGTGGCTCTGCCAGCGCCAGCCCGAGCAGAAAACTCCTAATCCCGGTGATTACAGCACATAAACACGGGGTGGGGATGGGGCTCACACCCCGGAATCCCCCGGGCTCGGCCCGGCCCCGGGGCCTCACCGGGAGCTGCTGGCTGCAGGAAGAGAGGTTCGTTTTCCTCAGGTGTCTCTCTCATTGCTCCGCTGTGGGGTGGGCACACAGGGATGTCCAGAGGAGCCCTGAGTCCTCCAGGGCCACCAGAGTCAGCCTTGGGCACAGCAGGGATGGCCCTGGGTGCTGTGGGAGCATCATCCCCTGGGCAGAGCTCTGGTGTCCCCACGGTGTTTGAGTGGCATGAAACATGTCTGTCTGTCCGTCCATCCATCATCCATCCATCCATCCATCCATCATCCATCATCCATCCATCATCCATCCATCCATCCATCCATCCATCCATCCATCCATCCATCCATCCATCCATCCATCCATCCATCCATCCATCCATCATCCATCCATCCATCCATCCATCATCCATCCATCCATCCATCCATCCTCCATCCATCCTCCATCCGTTCATCCTTTATCCATCCACCCCTTATCAATCCCTCCCTCCACCCCCTCAGCACAGCCTCAGCCAGCACCAGGCAGTGCCCTGCAGGCAGGCACCGAGCAGCAGAAGGAATTTGGGTTTCTTTTTTCCCCCTCTAACCCATCTGTCCTTAATTTCTTTGGGGGTTTCGCTCCAAATTCTTCGGATTCTGCAGCAAATGCTTTGCAGTCCTCGGCCCCTCTGGGCTGCCCACAACCGGAGCAGAGGGAAGGGAAAACCCCAGCCCTGCACATCCACCCACAACAACCCCCGTCCTGCCTTTATTTGTTGATCCACGGGAATTTTATATTTTTTTTTCGTTGTTGGTTGGTTTTGCTCCGTTGGTCATTTGCTGGTCCATCCCGCGGGGGCTGTGCCAACCCATCCCTCCGTGCCGCGGCAGGGGACGAGAGATTTGACAGATTTGGGGGCAGGGGACACCAGCCCCTGCTCCAGCCCACGGCTCTCCGCGGCTGCATCCTGTGCCCGGCGTTTGCCAGCTGCTGGATCCAGCCCTGCCAGGGCGGCTCTCCCCTCCCTGCCGGGCACCGCTGCTCCCGGAGACAGCTGCCGCCTCGCCAGGGCTCTGCTGGGAGGTGTTTCCATTTCCTCTCACCATTCCAGCAGCAAACCCCTCGTCCTGCCCTTATTTTGCCTCGTGCAAATGTCAGGGGAGCGCAGCCGGCCCCCGGCGCGATGTACCCTGCAGTCGCCGCTAATTAGCCGCTAATTTTACAGCCTGCTTTATGGTTCGCAGGCTTCGAAGCCTCCTGGCTGGCAGAGCTGTCCTGGGAAGCAGCCGGGGCTGGAGCAGGACCCCGGAGCCCCCAGGATGCTGGGAAGAGCCTGGGAAGCATCGGGAGGCTCCCAGAGCCTGGCCTCAGGCGCTCACAGCTCCCTTTGGATGCTGCCACTTTCCCGGGATGCCCGGATCCAAAATATCCCCCCCACACCACCATCCTGCTGCCGCAAAAAGCGCAGCCCGGGGTGAAAACAATCCCGCCCCAACGGCGAGCCACACAAAGCCACGGCCGGGCTCAACCTGAGCCGAATTTCGAGGATTTAAATTATGCCTTAGATTAAGAGGAGAGCACAGTTCCTCCCGGGAGCCTTGGTCCGAGCCCCAGGTTTGATAAGCATCAGGACACGGCGCTGGCCTCAAATGAAGAAATTAAGCGAATACCTCGCATATTTGGGCGACTCACACACGTGAGCGGCTGCGATTGAAGGCAGGATCCGTCTCGCCCCGATCCCGCTCGCCCCTCGGCGAGGGTTGGCAAATCCCAGCCTCTCCTCGTCCCCGTTTAATCCCGGCCGGGAAGGGTCTGCCCGGCTTCTCCAGCCCCCGACCCCACAAACTCTGCCCCTTTCCAGCCGGAATTCCCGGGAAACGAGCACGGCAGCCCAGTTGTGTCCCGCAGGGTCAGCACCGCAGCCCTGGACAGAGGGATGGACAGACGGACAGACAGACAGGCACGGGATGTGCTGGAACCTCCTGCCTGGGTTACACCCCTGCCACAGCCTTGCTGCTTCACCCGTCGGAGCCAGCAGTTTAAATTAATCCGAGATTAACTAATGTGGAGCCTGCAGGATTGGGTTTAAAGTTGATTTCCTGCAGAGCTGTGGCGCTGCTGGCAGGAACAGCGCCGGCCATAAAATCCCAAGACGTCAGAGGGGAGCAAAGATAGACTGTGATGCAGAAAAGATGCTCAAATTTAAACTAATCTGGGAGGAATGAGCACAGCCCTGCAGACGCATGGCCCCAGCATCGCTTCTGAACGCTGCTTTTCCTCTTTAAATAAACTCCACCGCTTATTCCCTCCTGGTGCCTTTCAAATCGTTATTTTCCACCTAATAATGACGCCGTTTAAAATCCCTGGACCCTCCCAGGTGCTCTGGGAAGCTCCCACCTCATCCCAAACATAACTTGGAGGTGACCTCTGAGCACCTGGAGCCAGAGCCCGCGGTGCTGGAGCGAACGTGGGCTCTGCAGAAATTCTTGGCAGTCTTCCCACAGCTCCCCTGCTCCTGAAATTAAAGGATGGAGCCACAACAAGCCCTGCATCTGAATTAAAACGAGCTCTATTTACTGCTCATGCTAATTGAATTAGATGAACTCCAGGCTGGAGGATAAGCAGAGCCTGCCCTCACGGTTCCTGGGTTTATTCCGATTTACCCGTCTGACAAACGCTCACCAGTGGGGATTCGAAGCACAGGAATTTGGTCCTGGGCAGTTTTCATCCTGCCCTGACAGGGCTGGGTGGGAACTCGGTGGGTTTTTTGGGAATTGTGGTGGTGGATCCAGGGCTGAGGCTGCGTTTCCTCCTCCGGAGCCGGGATGCCGAACCGACCCCGCGGCAGTGCCAGGCTGCGGGGGCAGCGCCCGGGGTGGCACCAGCGACACCGAGGGTGCCAGGACAGGTCACCGGGCACGCCAGCAGCCTCAGCCCAGCCCACAGCCCAAAATTCGGTAGGGCAGGACCCAGCATCACCCTTGGCTGCCGCAGGATCCGCTCCCCCTGTGCCCTCCCCATCCCGGCGGGGGCACAGCCAGCGAGGGGAGGGGAAGGGCAGGGAGGGAGGGGAAGGACAGGGAGGGGAGGGCACAGCCAGGGAGAGGAGGGCACAGCACCCACCCGAAACCCGGGGCAGCCGCGGGCTCCATGAAGGGACGGCACAGAGGGCTGGGTGCCGAAGGAGAGCGCACCATCCTCCCCAACCTCGTCGAGACAAACCGGATTCAAAACAATCCAGGCAGGAGGCTTCAATAAGCCCCGAGGACCCTGCCAAGAGTCGCACTCGCCACATCCAAGTGCACAAAAGCTGGACATGTAAGACACGAGGAAAGCGCTGTCAGGGCAGGCCAGTGCCAGCCAGCAAATCTGTAACAGTGGGAACATGAAATATTAATCACTGGTGCATAAAACAATAGGAAAAAGCTGCCTTTTGGGGCAGCCATCCATCCTCACTCAGCAGGGAACATCAAGAGACACTAATACCATACAGGTTCTGCTTAAATATTTGCCTGCCCTAATGGTCACGCAAGAAGCATTCGCTTTGAAGTTGAAAATAGACTGTAAATGTCTTTTGTGTGAGATGAAACATGATAAGACATGAAACCAGGAGGCTAAACTGTAGTTAATCACGGCGGCTTTACAAGCAACAAATCATTACTGCAGACAGTCAAGTGGATCGTTTGGAAGAGCGGGGAGAGAGCCCGGGCCGGGCACCGCCCTGCGCCGCGGGGATTTGGGGTCGGGGCACATCGGGGTGGCCCCGGGGCCGGCTGGGTGCTCACAGCGCTGGGATGGTGCTGGGAGGGCTGGGATGGTGCTGGGAGGGCTGGGATGGTGCTGGGAGGGCTGGGATGATGCTGGGAGGGCTGGGATGGTTCTGGGAGGGCTGGGATGGTGCTCACAAGGCTGGGATGCTGCTGGGAGGGCTGGGATGCTGCTGGGAGGGCTGGGATGATAACCACAAGGCTGGGATGCTGCTGGCATGGAGAGGGACCAGTGCTGGGATGGACTGGACTGGAGCTGGCACATCTGGATTGATGCTGGCACAGCTGGATTGGCGCTGGCACAGCTGGACTGATGCTGGCACAGCTGGATTGGCGCTGGCACAGCTGGATTGGCGCTGGCACAGCTGGATTGATACTGGCAGGACTGGACTGGCGCTGGCACAGCTGGATTGGTGCTGGCACAGCTGGATTGGCGCTGGCACAATTCTGACCCGGCGCTCCCAGGGCCAGGCTGATGCTGGCACAGCCTGGAACATCTTCCCTGGTGAACTCTTCCTCAGGGCCACGGGGTGATGTGGTTTGGGGTCCCCCGGGGCAGGGGAGGCAGCAGAGCTGGGACATTCCCCTGCTGGCTCAGTCCCACCCCAGCCAGATGTTGGGACAGCCCCAAGGAGTCACCCTCGAGAACCTGGGACGCTCTTGGGATGCTCAGGGAGCCTGTGGTGGCCACGGCTCTGCAGGCGTGGAATCATGGAATTGCTGAGGCTGGAAAAGACCTTTAAGCTCCTCAAGTCCAACCAGCAGCACCACCATGGTCACCACCAACCCACCCACAATCCACAAATTCTCCAACTCTCCCAGGGCTGGCGACTCCAGCAGCCACTTCCAGGGCTTTACAAACTCTTCCATGAAAGCAATTTTCCTGCGATCCCACCTCAAGCTCCCCTGTGCTGCCCTGGTGCAGCCGAGCACAGGAACACACCTGGGACAGGTATTTATTTCCCACATCAAAATGAAGCTGGTGATTACAGGCACTGCTCACTTGGGAGCAGGAGATAAGACCCCGAAGCAAGTGTCTAAGTATGACTGATTAACAACTAAACCCTCACTAATTGCCTTAAAAAGTCAGATCTCGACAGCCAGGGAATGGAAAAAAAAAAAAAAAAAAAAGAAACAGGATTAAAATTTTCCTTGGGCTAAACATTTTTCCGGCGTGCTCAGACTCGCCCTGGATGTCTCCAGTCATTATCTCCTTAATTAACACACAGCACAAGCCGAAAACAAATTTCCCCACCTTGTGGCTCTGGGTGGATGAGTCGGATTAACCAAATTTGGGGAATGGGATCAGCCAGTGGCGGCCAGAGGTGGGATTTGGCACAGGGAGGTGAAGCTGTTACTGGTGAGTGAGCTGGAATAAGCCTTGGATTTCCTCCAGCTGCAGCTGGAGCTGCTGGGGGCAGGTGAGGTCCAGCACGGAGCAGGTGAGGTGATGGGAGGCTCCTCTCCTGCTCCCAACCCCGTGTCACCGGGAAATCATGATGGGGTAGGATTATTTTAAATTTCCATCCCTTTATTTCCTGTCATTAACACAAACCCTGCATTTTCACAGCCCCCAAAAGAACCCAAATAATCCCTTGGAAGCAAACTGATGCCAAAGGGATGGCACCTGGCACAGCTTGGGATGAAGGCAAGGAATTGCTGGAATGCCAGAGCATCCCAAATCAGGCTGCGCTCCCTGTCTGAAATCCCCCAAAAGTGCTGCTTTGGGGTCTTGGGCTTTTGGAGCGGGAAAAAGCTGTGGCTCAAAGGATAAAACTGAATAAAATGACACAAATTTAAAGGGAGCCATCGCTGTGATGCTGGGCAGCCACTGGAAACACGAGGGAGAATTCCAGGGGTGCCGGCGGAGCAGGAGCAGCCGGGCACTGGCTCCAAGGAACAGCGGTAATTAGAGCTTCCGAGTGCCTCCAGGCCCCTTTCCTTTTCCTTGGATAACACAATTTCTATAGGGCTTGTTGTCTTATTAGAGAATTAATCTAAATCTTGGCGGGCTCTGGATGCTTTGCCGGCGGCTGGAGCCATCCCGAGGAGGGTCAGGGGCAGGTCCCGTGCGTGGCATGCGGGGAAAAAACCGGCAAAACTCAAAAGGGAGGTCAGCGGGAGGCTACGGGGGAGGAAATGAATGATTTCTTAAACAATCAGGGAAGTTTGTGTCGGCCTGGAGACGTAATTTAATTTGTGTCGTTAAAGCCGGGCTGGGGCGGCTGCTCCCGACAAAGCGAAATCCTCTCGTTAAGGCAGAATTGTCATTAGTGGGATAATTAAATGAGGAGGGAGGGCAGAGGGAATGCCCGGGCCATGGAGTGAGGGGGGGAAAAGCAGAATTCCGAGTGCCCCGGGGTCCGGGGAGGGACCGTGCGGTGCCCAGGGCTGACGGTGCTCGGGGAGGTGGGATGGGGTGGGATCCACCCTGAATCCGCAGCACCAGGCGCTGCCTGGAACTCTCCACACTCGGGTCTTTAATATTCCTGCTAAAATCCCATCTCCAGCCCCATTTCCATGAAAATGTCCCGCCCCTATTTAAACCTTCCCCGGGGGGGCCGGCCCCGGGGAAAAAAAAGTGCTGCTGCAGGGGCGGCTGCAGGGGATCCCACAGGAGCATCCTCCTCCTTCCCTTCCCTCCCTGGAAGGGTTGGGAAAGGCACTGGCACCCTCCCGTGCCCGCATCCACAAACTGCAAGGCAGTGGAATCCCGGCTGGATCCCCCTGGGCAGGGCAGGAATCTCGGCTGGATCCCCTGGACACGGCAGGAATCCCGGCTGGATCCCCTGGACACGGCAGGAATGCAGGAATCCCGGCTGGATCCCCCTGGACACGGCAGGAATCCCGGCTGGATCCCCTGGACACGGCAGGAATGCAGGAATCCCGGCTGGATCCCTCTGGACACGGCAGGAATCCCGGCTGGATCCCCTGGGCACGGCAGAAATGCAGGAATCCCGGCTGGATCCCCCTGGACACGGCAGAAATGCAGGAATCCCGGCTGGATCCCCTGCCCACGATGGGATAAAAGCTCTGCCATCCCCTCCCTGCTGGCCCTCCCAAGTTTTTCCTCCCACTGCAGCATCTCAGGAGAAAACATCCCAAAAATCGCTTCCTTCCACCCTTCCAGAGCTCTCATGGATGTCACCTGAGCTGGGAGAATCCTGGGATGGGTTGGGTTGGGTTGGGAGGGATCCTAAAGCCCACCCAGAGCCAGCCCTGCCATGGCAGGGACACCTCCCACTGCCCCAGGCTGCTCCAAGCCCCAATTCCAGCCTGGCCTGGGGCATCCCAGGGATCCAGGGGCAGCCCCAGCTGCTCTGGACACCTGTGCCAGGGCTGCCCACCCTCCCAGAGAAGAATTTCCCCTTAATACCCTAAAATCCAAGGATTAACCAGTCCAAAGGCAGATTGGACTTTCAGACTGGAACCTGGTGAATAATTAGAGCTGGAGGGTGACCCGAGGGGAGGGCAATGGGGGCAGAGCTGGCTCCTGAGTTCCAGAGGGACTTCACCCCCTTGGAGCAGGGAACTGGAGTCTGGCAAAGCCCAGCCTGAGCCTCCAGGGATCCAGATCCAGCTCCAGTGGGGTGAAGGTCCCATCAGGGGCTGAGGGTTGTGTCTTCCAGTCCTGCAGAGCTTTGTGTGGGGAAGTTCTGCTGAGAAACTCGGCTGCCTGTGCCCAGGAAATCCTGACAGCCCAGGGAGTACCAAGAACACACTTGGAATGAGGTAAATCCAGTCTCATTTGGGACAAAGGGCTAAGTGGAGTGAAAAGGAACCCCCCCCAGAGGAGAAAGTGAATGCCCGGAGGCCCCCAATCCATCAGCACCTCCTTTCCCATGGCAAACCCTGGGGAAATGGGAAGAGATTCCAGGTAAAACCACACACAGCCTGCCCAGCCCTGCAGCCAGGCAGCAGAGGAGGAACCCAGGGCGCTGGGATGCCGTTCCCAGCCTGCTCAGCACTCCAACACAGTGAATCAGTGCTTTATTTCCGTGGAGAGGTACGAGAGCAGCGGCGAGCTCCAGGGAAGGAGCTGCTGTGGCAAACTCCCCTCGGCTCCGTGGGATTGAGGCAAAACACGTGGAGAGGAAAGGCCCCAGGGTGTCCCCACGGGGCAGAAACTGCCCTTCCCCTCTTTCAAGAGCCCTGGGTGCCCATCCCAGGGGAGCACTGGGCTGCTGGGGCAGGGAGGGAAGGCGCTGAGCCAAGGACAAGCAGCGTGGCAGCCCCTGGGAGCTTTGAGGCAGTGCAGACACGATTCCCAGAGCCTGAGCTGTGCCAAGCACAGCCCCTGGGCTCAGTTCCAGCCTCCCCCCCACCAGGGCACGGCCAGGAGGCCTCTGAGTGCCCCTGGCATTTATTGCACAGTGCTGAATGAGGTGTAAGGCCAGGGCAGAGCCGAGGACGCCGATGTGGAGCCGTGTGCAAGGTGGGCAGAGGGGGAAAGCACCTGGGGGACCATAAAACATCCTCGCCCCAGCACCCTGGCAGGGTTTATATAGGGCAGTTCATACCATGATCCCAGCCCAGAATAGCTCCAGGGATTAACCCCGACCCTGTCCTCGGCTAATCCTGCGTTATTCCCTGGAAATGCCAGCAGAGCCACCCTGGATTGTGCCTGCCTGGGATCTGGACACTGCCCTGCCTCGGCTGCAGGCAGCAGCAAAACCTCCCCAGAGTCAGCACAGGCACAGGAGCTCCTTGGATGGAGCTGGAACAGCCCCAGGGAGGGACTGGACCCGGGAAAAGGGAGAGAACCGTGACAGGGAAACCAGGGAGGAACGGTGACAGAGAAACCAGGGGGAACTGGAACAGGGAAAACAGGGGGAACCTTGACAGGGAAATTAGGGAATGAAACCCTGACAGAGAAATTAGGGAATGAAACCCTGACAGGGAAATCAAGGGGAAACCGTGACTGGGAAATCAGGAGAAAACTCGAGGCAGGAGTTTCCTCGGGGTTCCTCCTGCTGTGTGAAGGCAGGAGTGAAGGCAGGATCAGCCCAGGGCAGTGCCAGGCACAGCAGCTCGCTTACTTCTCCTTCAGGGCGTTGTCAGCTTTACCTAAAAACAGAGGAGGAACCATCAGGGCTTGTGTTTCTTCCTCCAGAAGCACCAGCCCTTTCCATTTGGGGGTTTTGCTACACAGCACCATCCCAGCCTGACGAGCAGCCCAGCAGCTCGTGGCCATGGTGCTGTCTGGAATTTGGCCCCCGAGGCCTTTCCTCGACAGTCACACCCAGGGAGTGAGCAGAAAACCCCCCCAGCCCCTCAGAGAAACCCCCCGAAACTCAGTCACCCCTCAAACCCACGGAGAGCTGTGGTCACACCCAGGAGTTCTGGCAGGAATGTCAGGGAGCCTGAGCTGGGCACACTGAGCTGAGCTGGGCACACTGGGCTGGGCACACTGAGCTGAGCACACTGAGCTGAGCTGAGCACACTGAGCTGAGCTGGGCACACTGAGCTATCACACTGAGCTGAGCTGGGCACACCGAGCCGGGCCGGGCACACTGAGCTGGGCTGGGCACACTGAGCTGAGCTGGGCACACTGAGCTGGGCCGGGCACACTGAGCTGGGCTGGGCACACTGAGCTGAGCTGAGCACACTGAGCTGGGCCGGGCACACTGAGCTGGGCTAGGCACACTGAGCTGAGCTGGGCACACTGAGCTGGGCCGGGCACACTGAGCTATCACACTGAGCTGAGCTGAGCACACCGAGCCTGGTTTATCCCATGAGCAGCTCCCCTGATGGTGCCGTTATCAGCACGGCAGGGCCCGCCCTGCTGCAAGCAGTGCAGCGCACACAGCGTGCCCCACAACCAATTCCCTGGGCTGGGACAGCTGCCAAGCCACAGCCGGTACCTTTCGGGACGAACTTCAGCGAGCTGCTGAATATTCAGAAGCGGGACTGGCCCCTCTTGGGCCCATCGTTGAGGAACTCGTGGCCCAGCCCGTTGCCACACTTGCCACACGTCACCTGAGGAACCAAGGGCAGGGGTTGGCAGCAATCCGGCTTTTCACGGGCTCGTGGCAAACGAGCCCGGGGGTGTTTTTTTGGGTTCCCTTGGGGGGCGTCCGCACCTTTAGAGCCCCCGGGCGCTCCTCTCGCTTGGCCACGCTGTCGCTGCGCAGGGTCTCGGTGAAGGCTGGCCAGGGCGAGGAGTGCTCGTACTTGGCCCGGCTGGAGAACAGCTCATGGCCACACTTGGCACACACGTAAATCCCTGGGGAGGGCGGCACCACAGGGGTGAGCGCAGGGACATTCCCCACAGGGGTTCCCGCAGGGCAGGGCCCCCCCAAGGGGCTCCGACAGGGACCGAACCCCCGAGTCCCTCTGGGGACCCCACCCCATCGGGGAGGATTCCCGATAGAAGGGACCCCCGCCCGCATCCACGGCCGGAGGATGCTCCGCAGAAGGACACCCCCTAACCCCCCCTGAACCGCTCGCCCCGGGGGTCCCGCCTTGCCGGGGGACACCCCCTGCCCGCCCCGCCGGGCAT
>VXBS01004073.1:93260-110430 GCA_013400255.1 Sitta europaea | reverse complement strand
GCTCTGCTCGCCTACGGCTACCTGGTGCTGCCGCTGCCGCCCTACGCCGCCGGGCTCTGCGTGGGGCTGCTCTGCGGGCTGCTGCTGGGCTTCCTCGCCATCCTCCTCCTCGTGCCCAAGGCTCCGCCGGCCGCTCGGGGAGCCTGGGGCCGCCTGCGCCCCAAGCTGCTGCCCGGGGAGCCGCGGGAAACCCCCCACCTCCAGGTAGGAGAGGAGCGGCCCGGGCTGAGGGGCTGGAGGGGGTCCCAGGGCTGGAGGTGCCCGTGGGGAGCGGGAAGCAGCCAGGCATCCCTCTCGCCCCTTTTCCAGGGCTGGATGAACCAGCTGCACGTGTACGACCCCGAGCTTTTCCACCCGTCGCTCACGCACTCGGTGCTCGCCGTGCTGGACGGGGCCACCCTCAAGCTGTCCTACCCCAAGAGCAACATCCCGCGCCGAGCCACCTTCGAGGAGGAGATCCTGGACGCCGTCTTCGTCAGCCACCGCTGCTATGACCTGACCGACGCCAAGGTGAGCCTGGAGGTCCCCAGGACCCCTCCCACGGGGACCCCCCCTCGCCTGGCCCGGCCTCACCCCGCTCTCGGTGCTGCAGGTCTTCCTGTGCCCCCCCAGCCTGGCCCGAAAGCGCACGTGGAACAAGAAATATCCCATCTGTGTGCTCCTGCCCGAGGAGGGAGAGGGCAGGAGCAGCCAGGAGCACGGCACGGAGCTGCAGGGGGAGGAGGGGCCCAGGAAGGTGCCGGTGTCCGGGCAGGACACGCCGGGGCACTGCAGGGACAGGTGCCTGTACCTGTTTGGGCGGACGGGGCGGGAGAAGGAGGAGTGGTACCAGCACCTCGTGCAAGCCTCCCGTGGGACACCCAGCAGCCACGGTGACACCGGGGCAGGTGAGGGGCACGGCCTCTGCTCTAGGTCAGGAGTGATCCAGGAAGACAACTCCTTGGTGGGCAGCAATGAGCACGGAGGGACATGGAGGAGCCCGAAGTGTAGCCAAGAGGGTTCAGCACAGGGTGGGTGGCATGCCACTGGCATCACGGACAGATCACGGCACCCCTGATGCCATCCTGACCGAACAGGTTGGATATTAGGATCAATTCTTTCCCCAAAGGGGCTGTCCAAGCCTGGCACAGCTGCCTAGGGTAGGGGTGGAGCACCCATCCCCAGAGGGAGTTAAAGCCCTGTACATGTGGCACTTGGGGGCACGGGTCAGTGCTGGCCCGGGCGGTGCTGGGTTGGGTTGATGACTTTAGAGGGGTTTTCCAAGCTAAACGATTCTGTGATTCCACATCCCCAGGCACGGGCTCGGCTCCGCAGAGCAGCGGCAGCAGCAGCGGGGGCAGCGCCGAGGACATCCCATGCCCGGATCCAGGCAAGGGCGGGGCGGGAAGCGCTGAGGAGATTTACCTGGATTACAGCACCTACATGGCCCGATTCGTGCCAGCACAGGGGGCCCCCAGCCCGGAGCAGAGCCCCTCTCACGGAGCTCTGGGCAGCCCCACACCCACAAAGGTGAGCGGGACAGACCCAGCCCTGAGAGCTGATGGACCCTGCCCGGAGCTGCCTCCAAGCCCTGGGGCAGGGAGCACAGGGCAGCAGGTCCCACTGCTGACGGGGCCACGTGGCTGCAGGGGCTGGTGGCTGCTGTGCCCCCCCAGCTCGGCGAGGACATGGCCAGCATGGCCTGGATGAACGCGCTGGTGGGGCGCATCTTCTGGGACTTCCTCCGAGAGCAGTACTGGGCAGAGCAGGTGTCCAGCAAGATCCAGAAGAAGCTGAGCAAGATCAAGGTGAGAGGCAGGAGCATCAGATCCCTCGGGGCAGCCCTGTTGCCAGGGCCCCATGGCAGGTGGTGACTGTCCCCTGTGGGGGGTTCCCTCCATCAGCTGCCCTACTTCATGAACGAGCTGACACTGACAGAGCTGGACATGGGCACGTCCATCCCCTCGGTGCTCAGTGCCTCCAACCCCACCATCAATGAGCGAGGTAAGAGCCCCCCAGAGGGACAGGGCTCCATTGGTGGCTCCAGGATGGCTTTATGGAACTGCCAGCCCAGTCCCCAAAGCTGGGAGGGTTTGGCGGTGCACAAGCAGCTCCGAGCCCTGTGGTGCTGACCTGATCTCACCCTGCCCCTCTCCCTGGCAGGGCTCTGGGTGGACATGGAGGTCACCTACAGCGGCTCCTTGCAGATGACACTGGAGACAAAGATGAACCTCAGCAAGCTGGGCAAGGAGAGCTCTGCAGAGGAGAGCGGCCCTGCAGAGGCAGGCAGAGAGGGGTAAGGAACCTGTCTGGGGGGGGGCTCATCCTGCTCCTCCTGCCCCAGTGAGGCGAGGCCGCTGGCCCAGAGCCCCCCGTGATCTCCTGGGCTCGCAGGGCCAGGCCCCGGCTGATCCTGCTGGCAGACAGCGATGCGGAGTCGTCCAGCGCCGGCTCCTCCGACGAGGAAGATGTCACCACTGCAGAGCCCGTGGGAGCCCCGGGGGAGCGTCCCCCCCCGCCTGGCACCGAGGGGTGAGGGGGTGCTGGGGGTCTGTGCCGTGGGGGGCACGGGGAGGGGCTGGGGACGCTCGGTGCCACATCAGCACAGGGGTGTGGGGACGGTGTCCCCGGCAGGGCACACACAGCACAGCCTGGCAGCTTTCAAAGGGGGCTCTGTCCCTGTAGGGTGCTGTGGCAGGGGGCTGGGGGACCCCAAAAGCCAGCAGGGCTGAGCTGGGGCCCCTCTTGCTTTAGGCACGTCAGCAGTAACAGCACGAGCCGCAAGATCCTGCGCTTCGTGGATAAGATCGCCAAGTCCAAGTACTTCCAGAGGGCCACGGAGAACGAGTTCATCAAGAAGAAGATGGAGGAGGTTTCCAACACGCCGCTGCTGCTGACGGTGGAGGTGCAGGAGCTGGCGGGAACGCTGGCTGTGAACATCCCCCCGCCACCGACAGACCGAGTCTGGTACTGCTCTCCTTCCCCCCACAGGCACAGCCTGCTTCCAGCTCCCCCTGCTCCCTGCAAGGCGCCAGCTCCAGGGCTTTGGGCTCAGCTTGGGCACCAACAACCCGAGGCTGCTCCCCAAAGGGGCTCACGGACCTCAGGCTCATTTCTCTGCAGGCCAGCACACATCAGGGGACCCTGAGCTGTCACCTCCTCCCTAAGTGGGGCTGCCTAGGCTGTGCCACCTCCTCGGCAGGTGATGCTTTCTGCCTCTTTCCTTTCCCCTCCCAGGTACAGCTTCCGAGTGCCCCCGCAGCTGGAGCTGAAGGTGCGCCCCAAGCTGGGCGAGCGGGAGGTGACATTCCTGCACGTCACTGAGTGGATTGAGAAGAAGCTGAAGCACGAATTCCAGGTGCCTGTGCTGTTGTTCAGGGGCTCAGCAAACCCTGCTGAGGCTTGGGCATTGTTTCCCAACCTTGGTTCGGGCCAGTTGTTTCTGCAAAAAGCCAGCACCTGGTCTGCTCTGGGCACCTTGGAACAGGGAACACACAGAACCCAAGTAAAGAGCTCAAAGGCTGAGGAAAAGTGATTTCCTCCCAACATTTGCAGCCCTGCCCCAAGCAGAGAGGGTTTGGGGTGTCAGGCAGTCCCAGGCTGTTCTGGTTTGGGAGATTTGCCTTCCCAAAGGTTTGTGTTCAGTCTCTCACCTCTGCTCAAAGAGCAGAAATGTCCCTACAGATATTTAGGGCCCCCCCTGACCTCCCCATTTGGATGGCTTCAAAATGCTGGTCCCTCCCCTCTGCCGTGACCACCCCTGCAGTTACAGAGGTGACCAGGGCAAAGAAAAACTGTTCCTGCTTGTCCCCACCCTGACATCCAGAGCTGGGACCCTCCTGGGGCTGCTGCTGCAGGGGTGGGAGCCCAGGAGCTCCAGCTCACAGCCCTGGCCTCTGACCTGGGCATGGCTCCTGCCAAGCCACCTCCAGGCAGTGTCCCCGTGGTGTTCAAACCCTGATTTGTTATTCTGCATTCCTCTTTGCAGAAAATTTTGGTGATGCCCAACATGGACGATCTCATCATTCCCATCATGAGCTCTGGCCTGGATCCTTGGCCACCCACCACGGGACTGCCCCAGGACCCACCAGCCAAGGGGGACAGGAGGCTCTGAAGCACAACCCCAGGGGCAGGGACACTGCCCAGAGCTCAGGGACCTCGCTGGGACACACTGACTGCACCCAGGGCTGTGCCTGGATTCATCCTCATCCTCTGCTTCTGCAGATGAGCCTCCTCAAATCCTGCAAGCACACGTTCAGGGCAGGCTGGAGACCCAGGAATTCCATGGCCACATTGCCAGGACTCCTGGTCAAGCAGGCAGCTCTAGGCAGTGGAGGGCTGGGCTTCCCACTGTCTGGTTCCCAAAGAGGGTGCAGGACACCTGGATCATGGCACTGAAGGAGTTGGGATCATTGCTGATCCAAAATTCCCAGCTCTGGGGCATTTCCCCCTCCCCACAGGCAGCTGGGCTGCAACAAGGAAAGCACAGGTGGGAAAGGCTCCCAGGTGAATAAACCCATCTCTGCCCAGCCCTGCCTAGCAGCCCTCTTGTTGTACACAAATTCCCACCTCTGCCAGGGTTCCAGCCAGGATCAGGGGGCTTTGAGCAGGGAGAAGCCCCCGGGTTGCACCTTCAGGCAAAAGAGAGCTGGAGGGGTGTGGGAGAGGCACTGAGGGGACAGTCAGGGAGCCTGGGCAGAAGCAGGGCATGGGGAGCCCTGTGTGCCCAGTGGAAACTGGTGCAGAAGTGCTGCTGCTGCTGGCTGAGAGGCAGGGGAGTCTTTGTGGTGATTTGGGTGAGTGGGAAAAATTCACTGGGCAAAGGAAAGGGAGGATCCAGAGGACAGAGCAGGTACTGGGCTGTCCTAGTTAGTCCCTGTCCATGTTGGGCAGTTCCAAATGCCACTTTTCCCATCCCCACCTGCTGAGGAGCCTGAAAACAGGAAAGACATCCCTCCAGAAGGAGAGAGGGAGCAGGCGTGGCTTGGAGCCCCTTTATTGCAAGTGGCCAGTCAGGATCTCCATCCTTAGAGCTCTTCCTGCACACCTGGCTTCTCCTTCACCAGATGTTTCTTCTGGGGGCCCTGGAAGAGAGCAGAGAGGAGAGGTTGGATTGAGGGGCAGACAGACCTGGCCTGTATGGCTGTGTCTGGGCTGTGGCCACCAGAAAGGCAGCTCTGGCCAGCAGCTGAAAAATGGGATTATCCCACAGCAAATCAATCCTATGGGAGCAGGTGGCAGGAATTACTTATGTCCCTCAACTTGCAAACAGATGTGATGTTTTACCACAGAACATGTGGCAAAGAAAAGAGCTGCACCCAGGTCAAACCTCCTCCTGTCACCGAGCTCCTCGTCACAGCAGCTCAGGGCTGGCAGTGACACAACAGGCTCCTGACACTGAGCTGAAGGAAATCAGCTTAACCTCTAAAGAGCTCTGCAGAGGCAGTGCCTCACCAATCCCCCTGCCAGCTGTAAGGAGGCTTAGCCAGCTCCACATGGCATTTCTGGCTGACAGGCCAGAGCCAGACCCAGTTTATATCTGCGTGGGACTCAGGCTGTTGTTTCTTTCCCTTCCCCTTCTCCCTCTCCTGGTTTACTCAGTGCTTCCTCCACTTTAGACTCACACCAGCCTGGTGAAGGCTGCAAAACTATTCAGGAAGCTGCTGTGTTTGGTTTTATTTAATTATGTATATTTTTGCCCTGGATTCAAGAAAAATACACTGCTTGGCCTTCTTGAAAGCTTCTGACAAAAGCACCACCAATTTGCATCTGAATTTAACCCAAACTTTCCTTCCTCTGAGGACATTAAAGCTATAAATCATTCCAAACAAATCAAAGCAGTGCACAATTCCAAGTGAAAGGGACCATATGGCCAAGACAGTGCCTGCCAAGTTAACTGCTTGTTTAAAACTTCCCGTGGTGAATGGGAACTGGTTGCCCATATGGTCTTTTATTTGCTGGTTGAGTTGCCTTGGATCACTCACACAACCATCCTGTTCTTCCTTAGCATCATTTCTGCTGTGTGAGCTGAATTCATGGCAAGAGAGTTTCAGACATTTGTTGTTGTATTGAGAAACAGAATCATGGAATCATAGAATCCTGGAATGGTTTGGGTCAGAAGGGGCATAAAACTGATCCAGTTCCACCTCCCTGCCCATGGGCTCCTGGGAGGTGCCTGGTTGGAGTCAGTCAGTTGCTGTGGCCCCAGGATGAGCTGCAGGCAGCCCGAGGCACTCACCATGAAAGCTCTCTTCTCCTGAGCTGTCTGGAAGCGGCCGTGGCCGAATTTGGAAGTGGTGTCAATGAATTTGAGCTCGATGGCTTCATGGGCCCGGCGGCTCGTGTGCACCAGGAGGGACTGGGAAGGAACAGTCACAGCATCAGGAGGATCAGCACAGAAAGTCAGCACAGCTGGTCTCATGGGAGCAGGGTTGGAATATCCCCTAAACAAATATCTCCTAAAAAATCTGTGTGCTCTCAGAGCAGCACCCTGGTGCTCGAGTGGGGGAGAGCTTGCAGAGCTGCTCTTTGCTCAGCATTTCACAGAATCACAGAATCAGCTCAGCTGGAAAAGACCTCTGAGGTCACCAAGTCCAACCTATGACCTGACACCACCTTGTCACCCAGACCATGGCACTGAGTGCCACATCCACCTTGTCCTTAAACACCAGTGATTCCACCAACACATCCCTGGGCAGCACATTCCAATGCCCAACCACCTTCCTGTGAAAATCCAAGGCTTCATTTCTGGAATGAACCACATCCCTCAGAGCTCTGCAGCTCCATCCACCTGCCAATGGCCTCAGCACTACACTCATGTGTGACACAGCACCAGGGACCCATCCAGTGTCCCTGCCCAGCATTTGGAGGGTTCTCCATGTGGGGGATGTGTTCCTGGGCAGCTGCAGCCCATGCCAGCCTGGTGCCCTCACCTTGCGGAGGGTGAGCACGCGCTTCCTGGTGCCCACCACGCAGCCCTTCAGCATGAGGAAGTCGTTGTTGACCTCCCCGTAGTGAGGGAAGCCACCCTGTGGGGAGAGCAGAGGGGTTGGTGGGCAGGAGAGCTGGCTGGGAGAGTCAGGAGGGTGCCAGCCCTGTCAGCCCTCACCAGAGGTGTGATGCTCTTCTCGGTGATGTCGTAGTGCGTCGAGGCGTTGTTCCTCACCACTCTGCCATCCTCCACGTGGATCCCGTGGCCAATGCGGTAAATCTGGGAGCAGACAGGCAGTGCAGAGGGAGGATCTCCTGCCCCTGGCTGAGGAGCTTCTCAGGGTGACAGAATCCCCCCCAGAATCACACGGGTTTCACCAAGGTGCGCCCTCGAGCAGCGGAAAAGCACCAGGACAGACATGGAGACATCCAGGGGAACATCCAGGAGGATGGGGGGAGCTGAGGGCAGCGTGGGAAGGAGGGTGCTGGCAGGAGGGGAGGCCTGGAGCCCCTGGGCTGTACCTTCTTGTTGATCTCAGTGCGGTGGTGGTAGCCCTTCTGGCCAGCCCGGGCGATGGAGTAGCCCACGCGGGCCGGGTGCCAGGCCCCGATGCAGGCCACCTTCCGCAGGCCCTTGTGAGTCTTCCTGGGCAGCTTCTTGGTGTGCCAGCGGCTGGTCACCCCTGGGAGCATGGGAACAGGGCTGGGGTCAGCATGGAGGGGCTGGGGCTGGGGCAGGACAGTGCCACTGCTCCCCTGAAGGACAATCCCACTGCTCTCCTCAGGGACAATCCCACTGCTCCCCTGAAGGACAGTCCCACTGTTCTCCTGAACTGGATGTCATGCTTAAGATCCTGAGACTCTTTGCTACTCCCTCTACAAAAAGCTGGGCGTTCTAAGCATGGCTGCCACTCTCCTACCCCAAAACCACCTGATGGGCAGAGCCATGTGAGAAGGACAGCCCCAACCCCGGGTACCTTTCATGCCGTGCCCCTTGGTGACGCCGATGACATCGATCATCTCGTTCTGGCTGAAGACACTGTGCACAGAGATCTGCTTCTCCAGCCTCTCCCGCACCCAGTCGACCTTCTCAGCCACTGTGCCCCCGTTCAGCTGGATCTCCATGATGTGGGCCTTCTTCTGCCTCAGTGGGAGCAGCCTCATCTGCAGCACACAGAGCTTTAGGGTGACAGGTGGCTGCTCACAGTTTGTGAGGGGCACAGGGGTGAGCAGAGCCACTGCTTCACCTCTCTGCCACAGCCACCCCACTTTCATAACAGCCCTGGGTCAGCAGCTCTTTATATCTGGGATTTTATGGAGCCAACTCCTTGTCCTTGAGCCCACAAGACCCCATCTGGCTTTGAGCCATCTTATGTCTCCCCCAGACTCCAAAGCAGCCCTTAACTCCAGGGATCAGCATTAAAATGGGCCCCTGTGTATCCAGCAATCAGCATCTGGCAAAACTGTGCCTGCCCTTGGGGTTATTTTTGCCCAAAACATTTGACACCAGTTGCTAATTCGAGGTGATCATGAGGCTCGAGGTCCCTTGCTGACACAGGGCTCAGGACCTGCCCCAGGCTCTGCCCTCCTCCTGCTCTCCTCCACGGGGTGTGTGGGCTCCCACCAGGATGTGGGGTGTCCCCAGCGTCCCCAAACCACAGCCCCCGTGGCAGCCCTGGAGCAGGGAGCTCTGGCAGGTCAGGAGGCAGCTGGAAAGGTCAGCCAACACCTCCCATCGCCCAGCTCACCCCCTCTGCTCTCTCAGCCTCTGTGTCCCCACCAAAACACCCCCTGATCCCACCTCCAGCCCCTTCAGAGCTGAGGGAGCCCCCGAGCCCCCTGCCCCTGCCAGAGGGGGAGGCTCTGACCTGCGTGTGCATAATGACACGGATGACCTTGCAGTACTTCTTCATGGCTGCAAAATCCTTCTCCAGCTGCCTTTTCCCAGCCTCATCCTGCCACTTTTTGCAGTACTTGGTGAACGCCTTCTTCTTGCTCTTGTGCCTAGGGGCAGAGGTGGTTTAACATCCCTGCGAGCTGATAAAGGGCTTGTGACAGCGCGGAGAGGGGACAGGTCACCTTGTCAGCCACCTCCTCGGAGGCACAGGGAACCTGCGGATACCTGAGCCTCACCTGACTGTCAGGACCTTGAGGTGGGAAGAGGGAAGTGGATAATGAGCCGTGAAAAGGGCTCCTTCAAGGGTAATTCAAGCCTTTCTGCATGGGGAATGCAGTTGTCTCCCACTGACTGACTCAGCACCATCAGAACAGGCGCAAAATCAGCGGCAGGAGGAAGCAGGGATCAGAGAGGCTCGCGGTGGGTGGGTCTGCATGGCACTGCTACAGGAGATTCCTGCAGCCAGGAAATCACAGAGGCACTTCCCTGCGGATACCTGAGCCTCACCTGACTGCCAAGGGCTTTGGGTGGGAAGAGGGGTAGCGAATGAGCCGTGAAAAAGGCTGGCAGGAGGAAAAAAAACAGGGATCGGAGGCATGTGGTGAGTGGGTCTCCATGGCACTGTTACAGGAGACGCGATTCCTCCAGCGAGCAAATTCGCGTTTCCACTTCCCTGTCTGTTGAGCACTATTGATATTTGTGAGGGCCAGGGGCCACACGCTGCATCAATTTTCCCCCTGGCAAATCTGGTTTCGCTCCTGCTCAAGGATTCTGGTTAACTTGGGAGCGAAGGCAGCCCGAGCTGCACCAGGGAAAAGGAACCTGCCATTCGATATTGCGGAGAGAGCTAACTTGGTTCGGCTATTAGAATAAATTTACATATGCAAAAGACGCTCCCCCGTCTGCAGTGTCCCTGTGCATGACTAAACAGGCAGCAGTTTCACTCCACAGGAGCTGAGCCGCTGGGGCACCCCGGAGAGCCTGTGGGATTCCTGCCAGAGATCCCTCAGCCCTCCAGGCAGCCCCCACTCCCGCAATCCCAGAATCGATGAGGCTGGAAAAGCCCTGCGAGATCACCCGAGCTGTGACCGATCCCCACCTTGTCTCCCAGCCCGGAGCAGAGTGCCACATCCAGGGGTCCCTTGGGCACCTCCGGGTGACCCCATCACCTCCCTGGGCCGTTCCAGGGTTTAATGACCCTCTGAGGGAGCACCCACCAGTTCTTGTAGAAGCGCCGCCGGCACTCGTCGCTGATGTGCTCGGCAAAAACCGTCTTGAAATTCCTCAGGCCCTTGGGTGTCTCGATGTAGCCCACGACCCCCACCACCACCATCGGGGGGGTCTCGATGATGGTCACAGCCTCCACCTCCTCCCGCTTGGACACCTCTGCAAGGCAGCAAAGGGAAGAGGTGCCCGGCAGCCTCTGGGATCAGGTCATTCCCTGGAGGATTCCTGCTGTCACAGGGAGTGCCGGGGGCAAGGCCACGGTCAGCATCCCCACCTCCCCAGCCACCGCTCACCATCCCAGCGTGGAGAGCTCCAGGAGCCCCCACACTCAGCCCATGCCGAGGTGGCCTCTGAACTATCCAAGATCTGGATAGCCAGGATTTCTTTTAACCTACAACTGTGGGCTCCACCACTGTAGTTGAGGTTTTTCAGGCCTGAAGTTTCTGAAACTCTGTTTTCCTGGTGTTTTAGGTTTCTGAAACTTGTTCCCAGAACTCAAACATAAACATCAGGATTATTTTTGTAATGATACTCATATTTAGAATTCTTTCTGTGAAACAGACTTTCTTTTGATGTCCCTCTAGCTTGACCAATGCGAGTTATCTTTCATTCACCAATCACGAAATGTATAAAGAGGGAGCAACCCTTTGAAATAAACAGAGACAGATTAATTTCTCCAAGCACTTTTCGTGTGGCGTGTTATCCACCACGACGACACACCACCCCTTTCCACAAAGAGCCTTTCCCAAGGAGCCCATGCCCTCCTTTCCCTGGTGGCCTTACTGAGCCCCGGCCGGTGCACCTCGCGCACGGTGTGGGTCATGCCAGCCTTGTAGCCCAGGAAAGCTGTCAGGTGGACTGGTTTGCTGGGGTCATCCTTGGGCCAGGCCTTCACCTTGCCCCGGTGCCGGCGGCTGCGTTTGTGGGGCAGGAAGCCCAGGTGGCCGTGCCTGGGGGCGGAGAACTTGCGGTGGGACTGCGGAGAGCAAAGAGCAAGGGAGGCTTCACTGCCGGCTCCCTGGGAAAGGGGGCAAAGGGAAAAGCAACAAAAACACACGAAAATTCCCCCCCTTTCAGCTGGGAGTGCCACAGGGATTCCGGGCTCTTCCCTGAGTCATAGCAGGGCAGGATTTTGTTCAAGCTTCTGTTGCGTACGTGGAAAAATGGAACAGAATACTGGAATGGGTTTGGGGTGGAAGGGACTTTAAAACTCATCCAGTCCAACCCCAACATTTTCCTCTATCCCACGGTGCTCCAAGCCCCATCCAGCCTGGCCTGGGATACTTCCAGGGATTCAGGGGCAGCCACAGCTTCTCTGGGAATCTGTGCCAGGGACTGCCCACCCTCACAGGGAAAGGATTTCTTCCTAATACCCATTCTAAATCTACACTCTGTCAGTGTGAATTTACTAAATGTCTGGACAAATGGTGCCACTTAAATAAAAACTTAACATGGTCTCCCTCCTCCAGCTTCTTCTGAAGGACTTTGAAGGAGAAATACATTCTTTGCTAGGTCTGTCCTTCTGCACTCTTAATTATAACAATTTATTTTGTATCCTGTAGCACCAAAAAGGCCCGCTTGGAATTCCTGGGCTTCATGTCATCAAGGCAAATGGCACAAAACAAGCACAGAAAAACAAGGGAAAGGATGCCCAAAGGAATGGGTAACAGGAACATGCACAGGTTCTAAAAGCACCTTGAAAGCCAGGTGAGAAGAGATAAATACATAAACAGCAAGCAGCCAAGGGTTAGTCCTGCACCCACAGCAGCTCTTTCCTAGCTCAGAGCAGTGCCAGCACCCGGCTGTGCTTCCCACCAAGCTCATTTTCCATCCTGAGCAGAGCTTGGAGAGTTCTGATCCTGTTCCTGCAGGAGCACAACCCAGCCCTGCTCGCTGCCCCTCGCACACAAGCGACTCCAGCAGAGCTGTACCGACCATGGGACGTCTCCAGCCCGCGGCAGCAGCGCAGAGAGGCTCTCAGGAGGTGCCTCCCCTGATTAGTACTTGAGATGGGTATGGGTCTGAAGACACAAATTTAGCTGCTCGCTTCACCCGCCACGATATTCATTTCATTCCTGGCAGGTTGGACACCACAGTTGTGGTGTGAGAAAGGTCAATTGCTGCTGGCTCAGTTTACGCTTCTCCCTCCTGAACAGCCCTAATGGGCACGGCAGGAATTAGGGCAGTTTCCTGAATTCGGGCAGTTTCCAAGAGGGGTACCTCACAGCCAGAGCTGGGCACACCTGCAGCAGGTACCCCCAGCACGGATTGGAAATCTCTCCGTCAGCCCAGGCTTTGTGATTCTGACCAGGAAATAGACTGAGACAATAAATCTTGGAATCACAGAACAGTTTGGATTGGAAGGGACCATAAAAATCGTCCAGGCCCATCCTCCAGCCATGGCAGGACACACAGCCCTGCGTGCAGGGCCCAGGCTCTGCTTTGGGGGCCCAGCAACGGCACCGGAGCGACGGGCAGGCCCCGACCCCAGCAACTTCCACCTGCACAGGAGGCAGAACTTCATCCCCGAGCACAGATCGCACACAGGGTGCGGAGTCTCCCTGCCCGGGATATCCCAAAGCCGGGTGCAGGTGCGGTGGCACAGACGGGGCGCACTGGGGGCTCTCCCAACCCGGCCCATCGCGGCCTTCTGGGGTCCCCTCACGGCGGAGGGAGCGGACTACAACTCCCGGCGTGCCCCGCGGCCGCCGCCATATTGCGCGTGCCCGCCCCCTCAGGGGTCGCCGCCATATTCCCGCGCGCCCGCCCCCTCAGGGGTCGCCGCCATTTTTCCCCGCCGCCGCCGCAATGCCGGAGGATCACGACTGGGAGGCGTATAAGGTGCCGCCGACCCGCACCCCCGTCTCCGAGAGGACTACGTCGGTGCCCAACCCCGTCAACTCCTTCCAGGCCGCCTTCAACTATGTCCTCGACACGCCCGTCACCTTCGTCCGAGGTACCGGCGGGACGAGAGCCCCGTCCCCTCGTCTTGCCCCACGGTGGGAGAGGAGCAGCGACGCGGGGACGGGGACACCGGGATGGGCACACCCGGGGCACACACGGGGCAAAGGCGTGAGGACGCGGGCACCTGGACAGGCAGAGGGCAGACGCAAGGACACGGACACTGGTCCTGACAGCTACAGCAGAGGGACAGGACACTGGGACACAGGGACGTGGGACATTGACAAGAATACAGCATGGGCATAGAGACATGGGA
This sequence comes from Sitta europaea, assembly GCA_013400255.1. Classification (NCBI taxonomy): domain Eukaryota; kingdom Metazoa; phylum Chordata; class Aves; order Passeriformes; family Sittidae; genus Sitta; species Sitta europaea. The sequence goes on along the minus strand of VXBS01004073.1, from coordinate 97,180 downwards.
CAGACAAGAACACAGTATTGGGACTGGGACAGGGACATGAGACACGTCTTGGACACTGGGACAGATAGAGGGACATCAGGACGTGGGACACGGCTCGGCACTGGGAGAGGTGCAAGGGTACAGGGACACAGTAGCACAGCGTGGACAGGACATGGGACACAGCACAGAGGGAGACGCGCTCTGTCTGTGGGGTGAGAGCTGGGCACAGGAACGGACCCACTGCTGCTGCCAGGGGAGGTGGCACCGGGCAGTGCCAGCGCTGGGGCCGGGGTGTGTGACCGGGCTGTCCCTGCAGAGTGGATCGAGCAGTTCAAAAACAAGAACAAGTTCTACTACTACCACCAGAAGTTCCGCCGTGTGCCTGACCTGAGCGAGTGCATGGAGGGCGACTACCTGTGCTACTATGAGGCCGAGGCTCAGTGGAGGAGAGACAGGTATGGCTGTCCCTGGAGTGTCCCCAGGCGAGGTCACAGCAGAGCACACAGCTCTGGGACCTGCAGCATTTTGCTGGAGGCGGAGGCAGCACCTCCAGCCCACCCCGTTACACATCAGTGTCCTGCTGTCCCTGCAGCACATCTGGGCACGGTGGCAATAGAGACCAGGACCCGCAAAGTCACAGAGCTGACATTCCACAGGGTGCCCTCACCCCTCGGTTCAGCTTTTCTGCCATCTCATGGCTGCCGTTGCATTCCTCCCCATCTTTCCCGCAGGATGGTTGATCAGGAAATCGTGGAGATAGTCCGGGAAAGGATGGCTGCATGCAAGCAGAGGGAAGGGCCCAACCAGTTCCAAAACTGTGCCAAGGAGATGGAGCTGCTGGCACAGGTCACCAAGGCCTACCAGGACAGATGTGAGTGTGGCAGCAGCGCACAGGGAGGGGGTTCTAAACCCAGGGAAGGGGGTGTGAAAGCACATCCCACACTCCTCAGGGAACGCAGGCCTGGGGGAGGCACTGCTCAGGCATTGCCTTTCTTTTTCAGACGGTGAGCTGGGTTACCATGGGAACGCACGGACGTGCCTGATGAAGCAGAAGCACAGGATGATGGAGGAGAGGAAAGCAGCACAAGAAAACCAGTAGAGCTAAAACAGTTCCTCCCTCCATGGTGCTGGTACCCAAGTGCATGTTGCTTCCTTGACTGGGCCTCCACAATAAACAGACATCTGTACAGTGGGATCTGTATTCATTCTTTGAAGAGCCCTGCAGGCCCCTCAGCTCCCTCTGGACCTCTTGCTCTCCTCCATGAGCCACCAGAACACTGTGTGTGCTCTACCCTGGCTTGGAATTCCCTTAGTCTCAGTAAAGACCCCAAGGCCAGGCTGCACAGAGCTCAGAGCAGCCTTGTCCACTGGAAGGAGTCCCACGGCAGGAGCTGGAACTGGAAGAGCTCCCAGGTCCTTTCCAGCCCAAGGCATTCCGTGGTTTCACCCTCCTGCCCCAAGCACCGCCCCCCCGTGACAGCAGGCACAGCCCTGGTTCTCTGAGCCTTTATTCTCGCACAGAACCCGCTCAGGTGGTGGCCACGGCGGCCGCCTGCGTCCTCTGCACCGACACTCGCGTGTGGGTCTTGGCCAGGTGATCGGTGAACTCCTGCAAGAAACAGCAGCACCGGTTAGTCCCTCACAGGGGCTCCTCAACTTCACAGCTGCCAAACCTCTGGGTAGTCAGGAATTTAAATCCTAGGGGCAAGGAGGGTAAGATTGGAGCTGCGAGTTAGCAAACGCTCTTACCTGGTAAGGAGACTTGGTGAAGACAGTCTCTTTCCAGAGGTCAGGGGTCAGGTAGCTGTAGGTTTTGGAGATGGCATCGAAGGTGGCTTTGGCTGCAGAGAAATGTCACACACTGCCCGTCAGCTGCTGCACAGCCAGCCCGCTGATCCAACCCCCAGCTCCAAAATCCCCCCAGCTCCCACAATGTGGAATTCTGAAAGGATCAGGGAGACCATGGGAGGGCCTCTCTGATGAACCCACAAAATTCGTGTTTCTCTCTCTCTCCAGTTACGACAATTACACCACGGCACACCAGTGCAATCGCGCAGATTGGGAGATTCAGGAGTGCCACGGCAGCAGAACCCCACACTGCTGTGAGAACCTGTGCCAGCAGAAGTCCTGGCTTCTGCTTCACTGCTGGGGGCACTACAAAACAGAGGAGCTGTGCCCCGTCAGTGCCAGAAGTGCCCACAAGCTCGTGCCAGCCGCGGCGCTCACCGAAGTTGCCGAGCGTGGCCGTGCAGCCCCGCGCTGACGTGTAGCAGTCATCGATGCCCGCCATCATCAGCAGCTTCTTGGGCACGGGGGCAGACACGATGCCAGTGCCACGGGGAGCCGGGATCAGGCGCACCAGCACGGAGCCACAGCGCCCGGTGACCTGCAGGGACACAGCGGGTCAGAGCCCCGGGGCCCGGCCTGCAGCAGCCCCGGGGCCAGGCCAGCGCCCATGCTCACCTTGCAGGGCACAGTGTGTGGCTTCCCGATCTTGTTGCCCCAGTAGCCACGCCGCACGGGCACGATGGACAGCTTGGCCAGGATGATGGCCCCGCGGATGGCTGTGGCCACCTCCTTGGAGCACTTCACCCCCAGCCCCACGTGGCCGTTGTAGTCCCCGATGGCGACAAAGGCCTGTGGGCAGAAGAGGAGAGTTGTCACTGCTCCCTCCAGGGATACTCTGTGAGGTGTGCTCAGCAGGAACTCACAGCTCACCCCCAAACCTTACACACTTGCCCCTCAGAGTTCCCCACTGGGATTCAGTTTCCTGCTGCAGCCTCACACTAGTCAGAACTGCACATGATTAAAATGTGTTCCCTCTTCATACCCAAAACTCCTCCCTGAAAACTCAACGCTGCTGTGCAAGAACAACTGAATTTTGCAGTGTCAGAAGACTTTGCTTAAAAGTTTAAAAGTCTTGCAGTGCCACTATTGGGACAGTGCTGCTTCAAGGAATATCTGCACTCATCCCTGACATTTTCAAATTAATACATGTAACAAACTACTAATGGTCCTCACAGCAAAATATTTATTTACTAGATAGGACAATAAAAGGGACTTGGAGTGATTAAAATGCAGGAGGGAAGTTGTGAACAGGAGGATCCAGAAAAACAGGATTACCTTGAACCTGGTGCGCTGCCCAGCACGGGTCTGTTTCTGCACAGGCATAATCTTCAGCACCTCATCCTTCAGCGAGGAGCCCAGGAAGAAATCGATGATCTCCGACTCCTGCAAGAGTCAGGCACTGAGCACACAGGAATCGTGGAATCCTGCAAGGGTTTGGGTTGACAGGGACCTCAAAGGTCAGCCAATCCAACCCACTGCCAAGGGCAGGGACACCTTCCACCATCCCAGGGGGCTCCAAGCCCACCCAACCCGGCCCTGGACATCTCCAGGGATCCAGGGGCAGCCACAGCTTCTCTGGGAAACTGTGCCAGGGCCTGCCCACCTTAACGGCGAACAACTCCTTCCCAGTATCCCATCCGACCCTATCCCCAGTCCCTCTCCAGCTCTCCTGGAGGCCCTTTAGGCTCTGGAAGGGGCTCTGAGGTCTCCCCAGAGCATTCCCTTCCCAGGTGAACTCCCCCCTGCTCTCCTTGCCTGGCTCCATCCCTTGGAGCATCTCCCGACCACCACTTTCAAGTCCACAGCAACTCACCTTGATGGGAAGCGAGAAGAGATAGATCTCCTCAAGAGACTTGATCTTCATATCCTTGACCAGGCGACCGAGCTTGGTGACAGGAATCCACTGGCAGAGAAACCCACGGGCCAGAGTCACGGGGAGCCAGCACCCGCCGGGCCCCGGCTCTGCTGCCCCGCCGTCCCCGAGGGCAGCACCCCCGTCCCCGGGTCCCCACTCACCTCCTTATCCTCGGCTTTACCTCCGCGGGCCCCGCGGCCTCTCCCGCGGCCCCTCCCGCGGCCGCGCCCGCGGCCCC
>VXBS01004073.1:67702-93130 GCA_013400255.1 Sitta europaea | reverse complement strand
ATCAGGCGGGCCGCGTTGGGCGCCGATGGCGCCGGATGGCGCTGGATGGGCCGGGCCGCCCGGAGCCGCCGCCATGGCGCTCGCCATTACTTACGTGATCCCTCAGCGTAGAAGGCCGCGCCGCCGCGCCGGCCGCTATTTATAGTGCGCGGGCATCTCGCGAGAACAGCGCCCGCCCTGCGCGCTGAATGAGGAATACACCGCTGTATGGAATAAGCGATTTATGGTTAAATTATACAGAGTGCGGGGCGGCCTCGGCTGGCAGTGCCAGCCATGCGCGCTGAATGAGGAATACACCGCTGTATGGAATAAGCGATTTATGGTTAAATTATACAGAGTGCGGGGCGGGCGCGGCTCCCGGGGAAACCGGGCGCGCACTGCCGGAGCCCTCAGAGCGCGGCGGGGCGGCGGCAGGTGAGGAGCTCTGGGTGCGCCTGAGCGGGAGGGCACTGCCGCATGTTCCCTCCTCCCGTGCGCCTTTGGAACTTCCAAAGCTCTGCTGGGAGGCGGTTATGGCGCTGCCCGAGCCGGGTGGGGTACAGAGAGCGCCCCAGGAAGGCGCTCCGGGGGCCGCGGTAGCGCCCGGCGCGGTCTGAAAATCACTCGGGGTCTGCTGTGGCCCCGGGTGAGATAACGGCGCCCACAGCATCGGGAACATTAAGCTTATTGCCCACGGCTGTGTGTGTGGGGAATGAAACCCATGTTCCCATAAGCCGTGCCCGGCGGGTCCCGGCGGTGGGGGCTGTGGGGCCGTTCCTCACAGCTTTGTTCTCCCGTTCCAGGTGCCGTTCCTGCCGCTCAGAGCCGCGGGCTGGGCTGCACTTCCAGAGCGATCCCTTCCCCGGAGGAGCTGAGAAGGGCACCGGGATGCCGTGATGGACGGTGACACGGCGGTCACAGCTGAAAACGATGCGATTTTGTATTTCGATGCGCAATAAAAAATGAAATGCTTAAAAGACCAAGCGTCTGCCTTCTTTCCAATTGTGTAAAGTCCTGCTGGACGCTGTGGTGGGTGGGANGGCTGGGGCTGCGAGGGGCCGGGCTGGGCTGGGCCGCGCCACCGGAGCCCCCGGGCCGCCGCCGCTCCGCTTTAACGGGGCCTCTTCTCGCGTGTCTCCCTTCCAGCTACGCCGCGACGCGAAAGATCGAGCCGTTCTACAAAGGAGGGCGAATCCAGGTAATCCCGGCTCTGGAGGCACCTTTGGGAACGTGGCGCCTCCTGGCTCTAACGTTCCTGTTCCCCATCCCTTTTCTCCAGATAAGCCGCGATGGGAAGTTCATGTTCTGCCCCTGCGGGAGCAAAGTCAACGTCATCGATGTGGAAACGGGCGCTGTCCTGCACAGCCTGCAGCAGGTGACGGGGATCGGCCCCTCCCGAGGCTCCCGCAGGGTTTTCTCCCTGCGGATATAAAGCCCCCAGGAGTGAGGAGCGCGGGGAGGGTGGGAACAGACCCAGGCACGGGTTTGGGGTGGTCCCCGAGCTGTGCTCGGTGCCAGCAGAGCCGCGTGGAGCAGGGAGCTCTGAGATCTCTCCAGGGATGCTTTAACTGGGGGATTTCCCTTCTGTTTTCCCAGGGTGAGGAAGAGGATGTCACAGCCTTCGTGCTGAGCCCCGATGATGAGGTGGGTTTGTGTGAGCAGCCCGGGACAGGCTGAGCCAGGAACGGGGGGAATTTTGGGCTGTCTGTGCAGGGCCAGGGCGTGGACTCGATGATCCTCGTGGGTCTCTCCCAACGGGGGAATTCCCTGGTTCTATTCCACAGCCTGTGTGCTCCCAGAGACCCCCTGGAGCCTTCTCAGGCCCCTCCTTGTGGGTCAGACCCAGAGCTGAGCTCCAGCAGCAGCTCCCTGTGCTCGTGGGACCCACAGAAACCCAGACCCAGGCAGAGTCCGGGGTTGTGATGCCTGTGAGAGGCTCCCTGGAGCTGGACAGGGTTAAAGAATAAAGCAGGGATTTATTAAAAGGCTTTTAAAGGATCCACCTTGGGCAGAGCAGGAGCCTGGCCAGGGCTGCACCCAGGATGGACAGCAGGTCATGAGTTTCACTCACTTTTATTAGTTCTGCTCCATTTCCACATTGGGAATGTCCAATTCCAGCCCCAGGTGATGCAGTCCCACCCTCCCAGATTCTCTCCACAATTCCCTGTTTGCACTTTTTGGGTCCAAAGCTGCACTTTTTGGTTCTGGGCTGGAGAAGGATTGTGATTGTTCTGTGTGACTGAGGTGGGAGAACTCACTGACACTTGCTATGAATTCAGAATCAGACCCCAGTGCAGACTCTGGGAATACAAAATCTAAAGATGAAAAATCTAAATCTAAAATCTAAACTTGATATGAATTCAGAGTCCCACCCCAGTGCAGACTCTGGGAATACAAAATCTAAACCTGAAAAATCTAAACTCGCTATGAATTCAAAGTCCCACCCTAATGCAGACTCTGGGAACACAAAATCTAAAGCTGAAAAATCTCAATCTAAGGATCTGAACTCGCTGTGAATTCAGAGTCCCACCCCCTGCAGGCTCTGGCAGCACCCCCTGTGCCCCTGTGTGCCCGTGCCCCTGCTGTCCCCAGGTGCTGGTGTCGGGCAGCCGGGCGCTGCTGCTGCGCCGCTGGCGCTGGAGGGAGCCCAGCTGTGAGCGCAGCTGGCGAGCCGTGCACAGCGCCCCCGTGGCCACCATGGCCTTCGACCCCACGGCCACCCTGCTGGCCACAGGTACGAGCCACCTCTGCCACGGGAGGGGGTTTGTTGCCCTGGAGAATCCCTGCAGAGCCCCGGGGCCGTGTCCGGGCTGGGGGCTGCCCTGGGCTCTCCCCCCTGGCTCTCTCCAGAGCTCACCCCAGGTGTCCCTCTCTTCCCAGGAGGCTGTGACAGCACCATTAAGATCTGGGATATGGTCAAACACTACTGCACACACAACCTGAAAGGATCCTCTGGAGTGGTACAGTAAGGATGAGCCCTGCTTGGCAGGCCCTGCCTGTGCTGGGGTTGGTGGGGAATTCTGCAGTTAATGGGACATCAAGGTCCCTTCCCAGCAGCTTCTGGGCTCTTCCTGGTTTTTGAGAGGGGGGTTGTGGCTGATTCTGCCCAGAGAGGAAACAATTTGGTGAAGAATTTTCATGGAGTCACAGAATTGTTGGGCGGGGACACCTCCCACTAGCCCAGGATGCTCCGAGCCCATCCCACCTGTCCTGCTGTGGGACATGCATTATTTAAATCATTGATTTAAATCATGGATTTAAATTATTTAAAGGTTGGGTGGTTTATTGCTGTGCTCTCCCTCTCCTCCTGCCCAGCCTGGTCGAGTTCCACCCTGACACCTCCCGCCTGCAGCTCTTCTCCTCCTCCATGGATTACAAGATCCGCATCTGGGACCTGAGCTCCAGCAGATGTGTGGCACTGCTGGAGGGGCACTTCAGTGCTGTCACCTCGCTGGCATTTGCAGATGGGAACAGCCTCCTGAGGTACCTCCTGCAGGGCTCTGACCCCCATCCATCCCCCCTGCAGGGTCTGGGCAGGTTCTGCTCTCAGGGCAAGGGGTGGTGCCGGTGCTCAGTGGGTGTCAGCACCTCTACATTGGGATGGGTTGGGTTGGGTTGGGAGGAGCTCAAAGCCCACCAGAGCCCCCCCTGCCATGGCAGGGACCCCTCCCAGTGTCCCAGGCTGCTCCCAGCCCCATCCAGCCTGGCTGTTTCCTGTGCTGGCACAGGGAATGCTGCTGCTCTCTCCCATGGCCTCTCCAGAGAGGAGTTGGACTCCCACAGGGCCAGGTTGGCACCCAGACCCAAGCTGGACAGATTTCACACTGAAACTGAGCTTTTCATTTGCAGCTCTGGCCGTGACAAGATCTGCATGGTGTGGGACCTGGAGAGCAGGCAGAGCAAACGAACTGTCCCTGTCTATGAGGTGAAACTGCTTTTTGTTTCCTCCTTCGAGGTGCTCTGTAGTCTCTGAGCCATGGTCTCCCTCTGCAGGCTCTGTACAGGTTTCTCTCCCCCCCAGGGGTTTTCAGCTCTGGTTTGTGCCTCTCTGACTCTTGCAGACTGTGGAAGCTGCTGTGTTGTTGCCTGAAGAGGGAGATTTCTCTCAGCTGGGCGTGAAGAAGAAAGGGCTGCACTTTGTCACAGCTGGCAGCAAAGGTGAGTGGTGGCACTTGAGTCACTTCCCTGCTGTTATTGCTGGGCTGTGTTCCCCACGTGGCACAAGCCTTGGATGGAGAGCAGAGCCCACTCCTGAGTTCCTTGGGCAGGATGGAACAGCACAGGCTGATCCATTTAATACTCAAACCCATTGCACTGAAGAAACAAAACTTTGAGGCTTTTCCAGCCCCTGGATCTTGCCCAGCCTTGCATTGGAGCTGTGGGGCTTTTCCCAGCATGGTTTGGATGATTCCTTGGACATGCACAGTGTAAAGCAGTGGCTCTGCCACGTTTCCTCCTGTTTCTCCAGGCATCCTGAGGGTGTGGGACGTGGCCACAGCTGCCTGTGTGTACAGCCAGGCCGTGCCCTTCGTGCTGCAGGAGGAGCCCAGCGAGCACAGCCTCTCCCAGTGCCAGTTTGTTCCTGCCAGGAATGAGATCCTCACCGTGTCCATGGAGCACAACATCGTCCTCTATGATGCTCAAACCCTCCAGCTCAGGAAGCAGGTGAGCACCTCAGCCTCCCTTTCCCTTCCTCCCTGCTCCAGGGTCAGCTCTGCTGCTGGGAGAGCTTTGCCCTGGGCTCCAGCCTGGTCTGGAATTGTCCCATGGTGCCAGAAAATTCCACTGCTCTGGGGGAACACTGCCCAGAGAAAGCAGCACAGACCTAGCCAGAAATGCCTCCTGTGTGCAGAATTTACACCCATATGAAATGCAAACCAGGCATTCCCACCTCCCCCTCCAGCTGCCCTCTCCCTCCTGGACTGTTTCCATTGCAGCTCGCAGGATACAACGAGGAGGTCCTGGATGTGAAGTTCCTGGGCCCTGGTGACTCTCACATTGTTGTGGCCACCAACAGCCCCCAGCTGAAGGTGTTTGAGCTGGCAACATCCCACTGCCAGATCCTGTATGGCCACACAGGTGAGTGGGAGCCTGTCCTTTACCCAGCTGTGCTGGGGCAGCAGCACAGCAGGACTGGGAGTTGTGTGCAGAGAGGATTGTCCCTGTCCCTGGCAGTGAGGATGGTTAAACTGAGCTGAAGGTGCAGGTGTGTGACAGGCTCAGTCCACAGGGCCCAGGGTGTCAGGCCTGTCCCCTGTCTCATTAACTGGGCTTTATTAACTCCCCCCTTCCTGCTGTCCCAGCTCAGCGTTGCTCTGCACCCACCAGCTTTTGTTTCTTCTGTTTAGAAACAATCCTGGCTTTGGATGTCTTCAGGAAAGGCCTGATGTTTGTCTCCTGTGCCAAGGTGTGTCACTGTTCTCCATTTCATGAAACTCTTCATTCCTAGTGATCCTTGTGGGCAAAATTGTAGTATTTTTGGAATGCCAGAAAGTGCTTTTTGTTCATGCAATCCCTGTCTGCTGCATGCCCCAAATACAAGGTTCTCCCACTATTCCTTCTTAACATTGTCCCTGGGAAAATTGGTTGTATTTTATGGGCCTGAAGGAGAAGTTTCCTTCTCCAAACATCCTGGTCTGGTGTTAGAGTTCAGAAAACTTGTTCATGTGAGATTGATGGGGGAAAAAGGTGCCAAGAGCCCTGACAGACCCAAACCCAAATAATACCAGAAATAAACCCGACCCCAGAGTGGGGGCTGTGACAAAGATGTTCAGGCTGGAACACCAGCCACCAGTCGGGCTCAGGGATGTGAGGAAAGCCCAGGGAAGTGCTGTTTTTTGATTTTTCCCTGCAAACTGAGGCATTTGTGTGTCCCCCCAGGACAGGAGCCTGCGGCTGTGGCGTTTGGGCAGGGCTGGCAGGGTGAGCTGTGTGGCCCAGGGCCTGGGCCATGCCCACGGCGTGGGTGCTGTTGCCTGCTCCAGGTAACCCAGGCAGGGCAGTGTCCTGCTGGCTGCTTCCCCTCCCAGCTGTGCTGCTTCTCCTCCCTGCTCCCAGCTCCTCGTGGTGCCCGGGTGGGAAGGGGTTGTGGAATGGTTTGGGTTGGAATGGGCCTTAAATCTCATCCCTGCCACCTCCCACTGCCCAGCCTGGCCTTGGGTCCTCCCAGGGTTGGGGGGGGTCACTCTGAGAGGAGAGAGCTTGGAAAGCCATGAAAGCACTTTTTCCACATCCCAGCAGTGGCTGAGGGTGGAGATCCCAGTCGGGGAGGAGGATCCATGGAATTGTTTCCCTGCCCTTGATGGTTTCATGCCTTGCAGGCTGAAGGAAAGCTTTGTGGTGACCAGCAGCCAGGACTGCACCATCAAGATCTGGACCATCCCTGAATCCCTCACTTCCAAAGCCAAAGCAGCTTTGATCTCCAGTCCAGAGCCCCTCCAGGCCAGGGTGACCGAGAGGGGCCATGACAAGGTGCAGCTCCCCCTGCCCTTGCAGTGCTGCAGCCTCCCTGCTGTGCTGCAGCCTGCCTTTGCTCCGTGTCCCACAGCCAGAGCTGACCCTTCCTTCTCCTGCTCTTGTGGCTCCCCAGGACATCAACAGCGTGGCAGTGTCCCCCAATGACAAACTGCTGGCCACGGGCTCGCAGGACCGCCTGGCCAAGCTCTGGTCCTGCTCTGACTGCTCCCTCCTGGGCGTTTTCTCGGGGCACAGACGGGGGATCTGGTGTGTGCAGTTCTCCCCTGTGGATCAGGTCTTGGCCACCTCCTCAGCTGATGGCACCCTGAAGCTCTGGGGCCTTCGGGACTTCAGCTGTCTGAAGGTGATGAGAGCTCTGCCCTGGGCAAAACCCTGGGGGTCCTTAAGGATCCCTCCAGATCTTGGAGTTTATTTCTTTGGGCTTTGTGAGTGAATGGGATCCTTTGGGGTCTCTCCAAAGGCCTGGCACTGCTGAGCTGCCTCTGTGTTTTGCAGACCTTTGAAGGCCACGATGCCTCAGTGCTGAAGATCATCTTTGTGAGCAGAGGGGCTCAGCTGCTCAGCAGGTTTGTGTCTGCCCAGGGATCTGGGGAGATGCCAGAATTAAGGGAAAATCTGAGCTCAGCAGCAGCACCAAGAGGAAAGCCTTGTGTTCAAAGAATCTTTGGAAAGATCTATAGGAGGATGCCAAGTTTAGGCCAGGCTTTTTGTAGGGGTTATTTCAATGTTCTGCAGTTGTTCCATGGATTCCATGTGGCTGCTGTGGCATTGCTGGGTTGGGACAAACACAGCAGACAAAGCTAAGGGTGTACCTTGCCCTCCACATTTTTGGTTAACTCTGCTCCTGTTTGGAAGGAGTTGGGATGGGACAAGTTCATCTGATATTCGAGGTGGGGCAGAGCAAGAATGGATCTGTCCATGATTCTTTCTGTTGTGTTTCCCTTCCAAAAGTGGATCTGATGGTCTCTTAAAACTCTGGACAATTAAAACAAACGAGTGTGTGAAAACCTTAGATGGGCATGAAGATAAAATCTGGGGCCTTCACTCCAACAAGAAAGATGACATGGTGGTGACAGCCTCCAGTGACTCCTGCATCACCCTGTGGCAGGTACAGCACGGGGGGTTGGTTCCTCCTGCATTAATAATCAGGATAACTGGACAGCTCAGGGGCTTGTTTTCCGTGTGTTCTCCATCTGCAGTTTGAAATTAGCACAACAAGGCTGATCTTGGGGTTTGGGGTTGGTTTTTTGTCCATCCTCTATTTCCCCACAGCAGCAGATGAGCCCCAGCACTGGAGCTTTGGAGGGAAGTTGGAGATTGCTGGATTTAACATTTAAATTACTTGACCCTAAGCTTTTGCTGCAGGAACTTGTCTCCACTTGGTGGCTAAATCAAAACCCTTCTGTATTAAAGCAGGATTTGAGAAAGTTTTATCCTTTTTCTTTTTTAATAGGACGTGACTGAAATTGAGGAGAGAGAAGCACAGGCTAAACAGGAGGAGCAGATTATGAAGTGAGTTGATCTTGTGCCATAAAGAGCTGTGAAAGGCAAACTGTGCAGTGGAACTGTCCACACCTGGAGCCACCCAGCTCCACCTGGTCCCAGCATTGGAGGGAGGGAATTGAGGCGTTCATTGATGAGCACCACAAACTCCTTAACTGTTATTGCCAAGTCTGCTGCTTTGTGTGTAGTTTGGGGTTTTTCCACCACCCAAAGATTGGTCTCACTCTTGCCCCTGATTTGTTTTCCAGAGAGCAAGAGCTTTCAAACCTTCTCCATGAGAAAAGGTACCTCAAAGCTCTGGGCCTGGCCATTTCCCTGGACCGGCCGCACACGGTGCTGACAGTGGTCAAGGGTGAGTCCAGAGCCCTCTCTCCTTTCCTGGACACCTTTTCCAGGCAGCTCAAGGGACAAAGTCCAATATTTAATCAGTTTTCCCTAAGTGGCATCAGCCAGGGTGTCATTTCTCTCTCCAGCCATCCTCAAGGAGCCTGAGGGGAGGAGGCACCTGGAGGAGAACATCGTCCGGCTCCGCAAGGATCAGAAAGGTTTGTTCAGGATCAGAGTGCTGAAAGCTTTCAGGTCAGAGCTTTGTTCTGCCACCTGCAATTAGAGCCCTACAATCCTGGAGTGGTTTGGGTTGGGGGATTGTCCAGTTCCTCCCTCTGCCATGGGCAGGGACACCTTCCAGTGTCCCAGGAGGTGGCCTTGGCCACTGGCAGGGATGGGGAGCCTCAGTGCCTTGGTGGGAACTGCTCCTGTGTGAGAGCCAGGGATGTTTGCCAGGGTGGGCTGTGCTGGGAGCCAGCCTGGCCAGCCTGCCTTCCCCCCCAGAGGCAGTGCTGGCCTTCCTGGTGACGTGGAACACCAACTCCCGGCACTGCCACGAGGCCCAGGCTGTGATGGAGACGCTGCTGAGGCACGAGGAGCCCGAGAGCCTCCTGCACTTCTCGGGCATCAAACCTGCTGTGGAGTCCCTGCTGCCCTACACGGGTGAGGCTCTGCAGGGCCAGGCCTGGCTGCAGGGGCTGGCTGGGCTCAGGGGTCGTGGGATGGGGTGGGGTGGAAGGGACCCCTCAGTGAATGGGCCACCAGCCCCATCCAGCCTGGCCTGGGACGCTGGGACACTGGGACACTGTTCCCTTCCCTGGGAATCCCCTCCCCACCCTCCCAGGGAGGGATTCCTGCCCAGTGTCCCACTAATCTCAGTCTCTGTTAAAGTCAAGCCATTCCCCGTGTCCTGGGCCCCCCACCCCTCCAACCCAGTCCCTCTCCAGCTCTCCCTTTAGGCCCTGGAAGTCTCCCTGGAGCGTTCCCTTCTCCAGGCTGGGTTGTGCTGCCTGCCCTGTGACTCTGAGCCCTTCCCTGCTTGCAGAGCGCCACTTCCAGAGGCTGAGCCGCCTGCTCCAGGCTTCCACCTTCCTCGAGTTCATGTGGCAGCACATGAGGCTGGCAGAGGTGGCCCAGCAGGACCAGGGGACCCTGTGACCAACTCCTCTTCCCAAAGAGCCCACCGGGATGGCAGCTGGATTTTTAGTTCCTGTGTTTTATAATAAATGTTTTCATTTCTAACCCAAGTGCAGCATCCATTCTCCTCAGGGATGGATGAAAGGAAAAGGTTGTTTCTTTGGCCAGGCTGGGGTTTGTGTTTTCACACCCTGAATTTTCTGACTCACAACAGCAGTTGGGATAAAAAGGCAGAATCCCAACAAGCAGTTGGGAGTTAAGGGATTCATGGAGCTGGGATCCTGCTTGGGCAAAGCAGTCTGGACCAAGACAGGGGACTCACCTGTGCCCACCCAAAATTTAGCACCTGGGAGGGAGAGAAGCACAATTTAAATTCCCCAAATAGCAAATTTTTAAAGCATAAAACACAAGCAGGCTTCAGAGACATTTACATGTATTTTATTTCATAGACACAAAGGTATAAAATCCAAAGAACACAAACACCTCACAAGTTCTTTATAAAAATATAGGAATAAGTATTATTAAAGTCATCAGCATCAGTAGAGGAAAGTCTTAATTTTCCTGTAACTCTTATTCAAACTCATTTTAGCAAACGAGTTTAGGATTAGAATTGTGAGTTTCAGTAACTCCCCAGTCCCCTGGAAAGAGGAATGTTGTGTCCATAAAAGTGACCTCTGTTCCTGTCCCCAGGTGGGTCACAAGCTGTGCCTGCCCTGGTTGTGTTCCTGTGCCTGCACAGACGTGGCTGGAGGGAACAGGGATGAGGCTCCTCCCCAGCAGAGCTTTTATTCTCACAACCATTCAGCAGACCCAGCCCATCCCTGTATTTCATGGCCTCTCCACTAATCTATTAAAAAAGCCCCAAACCAACACCAAAAATGTGAAAGTTAAAATCTATAAAATAGGGGGGTGAGTAACTGCCATCACACAGGCATCATCCCATCCCTCCCAGTCCTGGAACTCAGGAGTGCCTGAGGTGTGGGGAATAACCCAGGCACGGCTGTGGAACACTCACAGGGGAGCAGCCTCGGGGAGAACTCGCCGAGCTCTGAGTGCCCTGCAGCTCTGGAGCAGCTGGATCCTCGAGGGACCCTGCCCAGAGCTCCAGGGACCCCAATCAGAGCTCCAGGGACCCTGCCCAGAGCTCCAGGGACCCTGCTCATTCCTCAAGGGACCCTGCTCAGTCCTTTCCCAGGAACTCCCTGGTCCCTGTGGGAGCTGCAGCAGGAGCAGTGCTGCCTGGGGCAGTGATGGGTGTGTGTGTGTCCCAGGGAAGGGACATCCCAGAGCAGTGATGGATGTGATGGATGTGTGTGTGCNCGGGCCGGCACCTTGGGCACAGCCGCGGCCGGCTCGGGCTCGCCCAGGGGCGCGCTGAGCTCGCCGCAGGACGACTCCACGAAGCCGGAGTCGTTCCTGTCCCGGGCGCTGAGGTGCGGGGATTCGCTGCCGAGCGTGGCCGGGCTCGGGGAGCTCCGGGGCTGCTCCACCTCGGGCAGCGATCGCGACAGGTCGGGTTTCCAGGCGCTGCTGCTGGCCGAGCTCAGGGAGGAGCTGTCGGAATGCGGAGCCGGAGGGGAATCCAGCTGCGGGGTGGAGCTGGAGCGGGGCAGCGAGCGGCGCCTGCTGTTGGCGGAGCTGCCGAGCGCCTGGATGCTCAGGATGCTCTGCAGCTTGTGGTGAGGGTTCTGGTAGGGCCGGAGGCACAGCGAGGGCATGTAGCCAGTGCAGCCGTTGTACCTGGGGGCAGGGAGGGAAAGGACACTGAGGAAAGCCTTCCAGCACCTGGGGCAGCGGGTCCGGGCTGTGCGCGGGGTGTGAGGACAGGGGAACCGTCCCCAGCAAGCACAGCCAGCTCAGGGGGCTCCTGTGCATCCCACCCGGGCAGGAGCAGCAGGCAGCTCCCTCGGGGAGCCAGGGCTTTGGGGGAGCCTCCTCACCGGATCAGCCACCAGCCGCTGTGGGATCTCCTGAGCACCTCCACGACCACCCCCTGGTTCAGCGAGAGCTCGTCTGCCTTCTGAGCCTCGTAGGGCTGCACCACAAAGTACAGGCTGCCTGCAGAGAGAGGGAGAGCTTGGACTTGCCTTGGGGAGAAAATGCTCTGATCCCTGTGAGAGACAGGCCAGCTGCAGGGCTGAGAGTCCCTGAGAGTGACTGGTTTGCTCAGGGACCCCAATCTGATCCAATTAAGTTGGCTATAAAGAAGTTTTTACAAAAAGGGTGTGGAGGCCCTGTTAGAGGGTGCCCAGAGAAGCTCTGGCTGCCCCTGGATCCCTGGAAGTGTCCAAGGCCAGGCTGGATGGGTCTTGGAGCAGCCTGGGGCAGTGGAAGATGTTGGGGTTGGAACTGGATGGGCTTTCAGCTGTTTTCCAACCCAAACCACTCCATGATTCCATTGCCCACAGGGGGTGGCAGAGCCAACCAGAAGAGTCAGAAGTGCAGGCAGGGACTCCAGGCAGTGGGTAAAGTGGTGGGGGTTTGCAGAGCTCATGTTTCAAAGGAGGAACAGACTTACCCTCCTCGTTTGAGCTGAAGGCAGACTGGATGTCCTCACAGGCATNTCCCAGGGAAGGGACATCCCAGAGCAGTGATGGATGTGAGGGATGTGTGTGTGCCCCTCGGGAAGGGACAGTGCCAGGGCAGTGATGGATGTGTGCCCCTCGGGAAGGGACAGTGCCAAGCCCCGACGTTCCAGAGCTGCTCAGGGCTCCCAGGGGAGTCCTGCGAGCGGGGTGCCGGGGCCGTGCCCGTGTGCCCGGGGCAGGGGCTCTGTCTGCGCCCGGGGAGCCGCTCGCTGCAGGGCGCGCTTGGTGGCGGTGCTGCAGCGCTGCAGGATCTCCNGGGCTCCTGTGCATCCCACCCGGGCAGGAGCAGCAGGCAGCTCCCTCGGGGAGCCAGGGCTTTGGGGGAGCCTCCTCACCGGATCAGCCACCAGCCGCTGTGGGATCTCCTGAGCACCTCCACGACCACCCCCTGGTTCAGCGAGAGCTCGTCTGCCTTCTGAGCCTCGTAGGGCTGCACCACAAAGTACAGGCTGCCTGCAGAGAGAGGGAGAGCTTGGACTTGCCTTGGGGAGAAAATGCTCTGATCCCTGTGAGAGACAGCCCAGCTGCAGGGCTGAGAGTCCCTGAGAGTGACTGGTTTGCTCAGGGACCCCAATCTGATCCAATTAAGTTGGCTATAAAGAAGTTTTTACAAAAAGGGTGTGGAGGCCCTGTTAGAGGGTGCCCAGAGAAGCTCTGGCTGCCCCTGGATCCCTGGAAGTGTCCAAGGCCAGGCTGGATGGGTCTTGGAGCAGCCTGGGGCAGTGGAAGATGTTGGGGTTGGAACTGGATGGGCTTTCAGCTGTTTTCCAACCCAAACCACTCCATGATTCCATTGCCCACAGGGGGTGGCAGAGCCAACCAGAAGAGTCAGAAGTGCAGGCAGGGACTCCAGGCAGTGGGTAAAGTGGTGGGGGTTTGCAGAGCTCATGTTTCAAAGGAGGAACAGACTTACCCTCCTCGTTTGAGCTGAAGGCAGACTGGATGTCCTCACAGGCATCAAGCTCTTCCAGGTAGGAGGCTGGGAACCAGGCTATCTGCTTGTCTGCATTTTCCACCAGCCACCAGCCTACAAAGAGGAAAATACCCAGATTTTAACAGCCTTCAAGTCAAGACATGACAAAAATCCCCGGGTAGGGGACTCAAGAGCCAGGAGGGTCATTCACTGTCCCCCCAGGCAAGCACACAAGTGCAAACACCTGAAGCCCTGACACTATGTCAGCATTTGCCTAGCTATGAATCCATCTGCACATCCACCCCTGAGGCTGAATCCTCTCAAACCCACCAGTCATGTCCTTGATTAGCACTTCCACAATCTCCTTCTGAGCCACTGTGAAGGGTTTGTTCTTCGTGTCTTTGGTTTCAAAGGCCTCGATGCAGCGGTGGCTCTGCGACGCCTGAGGGAGGGTGATGGAGAGGGGCTGGGGGTTCTTCTCCCTTCTGAATGCTGATGGCATGATCACAACACTGAAAAGTCAAGGTGCATGTCAAAAACTCACGTGGAAGGTTGAGTTTAGTATTGATTTTGGTGAAATCATTTCTGCAATAGGCTGAGAAAAGCTTCAGGCATCAGAAACAAAATAAACCTGGGTTGAAGCACCCAGCTGAACTGGCCTGGAGTGTAGCTGGTGTTTCCCTTCCACCCATATCCCATAACATTTCTGTTTCATGAACAAACAAAAACATACAGCTCATATTTCATACCTGTTTTCAGGGAAGGAAGGATCGAGGTCTTGAGTCTGTGCCTTGAAAAACCGATTCACCTCTTCACCCCGGGAGATTTTCACATCCGTTTTCAGCAGCTCCTGGGAATATGTTTCCAGCAGCTTCAGGATCTCCAGGCACCTGTTCAGCTTCCCACCCTTCCTCTGCTGCATAGTTACACCTTCAAAATAACAAGGGCACACTTGGGATAGGACAGCAGTGCATGTGGCTCCCTGGGAGCAGCAGCTTTCCCCTGAACACCGGGGTGCCCTCGCCCCCCACCCTTCCTGCCCAAGCCCAAACTGTACAAAGTCACTGTCCCTGCCTCCCTGACATTTTTTAACAGGGATACGATTTTTTAACATCTAAAATATGATTTTTTTAACGTGTAAAATTTCTCTCTTTTTTTCGCATGTAAAGTTTCAAGAAGCTCTAGGTCAAGATTTGAAGGGTGGCATTAATTTCCAAGTGCAGCTGTCTATTAAAAAAGCCTTTCTGGGTTATTTTAAGTCTGTACTCGACCCAAACATGCTGATGTGACCCAGTGGTGCCATGGCAGGAGCAGGAGTGAGCCCCTGATCTGTTCCAGAGGAAGCTCAGGCTCAGAGGCTTCAGTTTTTGCCTTGGGTTATGACTGTCCCTGATCACTCTTGTCTTTGTTGGTCCTTCAGAGATTTGTCCTTACCTTTAAACCTGGGTAAACTCCTCAGTGACCCACTCTCAGTGGGGAATTTTCTCTTCAGCTCTTTCTAAAAGCAAGGAGAAGGAGAGAACAGTGATTCCTCACAGCTGACACATGCCTGGGCTCCTTCCCCTCCCCAGAACAGGAATCTTGAAATTAAAGGAATTGAAAAGTCACTCACATGGAATTTCTTAAAGTCTTCAAATGTCCTGTAGATGAGAATGTTGTTCTGATCTGACCAGGACACAAACATCATGTAGTTCTGGGAAAACAAAAGCAGTTTAATCACAATGGTCAAATTTGGGTGCTTCCAGGCAATCAGCATTTGCTGTGGTTTAGTTGTGGCTTTCAATGTCACATGAAAAAATTAAATGAAACATTAAACCTACAAAAAATGCCCTTAATTTCATAGTCCCAAGTGGGCAATCATTGCTGAAACCAGGAGAAATTTATGGTGCTGTGACAAAAAGAGAGCAAAACCCAAGCTATTAAGCCCCTTAAAAAACAAGTCGCCTTGTCCTAGACCCCTAAGCTCCAATCCCAATACTATGAGAATAAGCAAACATATCCCTGGAAGAGTAATTCAAAATCCTCTAGTCTCCCAATTTGTAAATTATATTTAAGGAGAAACACAAAGCCAATAAAAAAAAAAAAAGAATAAAAATTAAAGTACCTTCTGTTTTCTGCACTGCATGAAGCCGACAGCCTTCACATCCACGGGGTACCTGTTGCAGCAGCTCATCTTCCCCAGGCTGCTGCTGCTCCTTCACAGGGAGCCAGAGGGAGGTGTGAGGGAAGGATGAGGGCTGGAGGGGTGGAACTGGAGGGATGGAACTGCGGGGATGAGAGCTGCAGGGATGAGGGCTGGAGGGATGAGAGCTGGAGGGATGAGAGCTTCAGGGATGAGGGCTGGAGGGATGAGAGCTGGAGGGATGGAATTGGAGGGATGAGAGTTGCAGGGATGAGGGCTGCAGGGATGGAAACTGGAGGGATGAGAGCTGCAGGGATGGAAACTGGAGGGATGAGGGCTGGAATTGGAGGGATGGAATTGGAGGGATGGAATTGGAGGGATGAGAGCTGCAGGGATGAGAGCTGCAGGGATGGAAACTGGAGGGATGAGCGCTGCCGGGATGAGAGCTGCCGGGATGAGGGCTGGAGGGATGAGAGCTACAGGGATGGAATTGGAGGGATGGAATTGGAGGGATGGAATTGGAGGGATGGAATTGGAGGGATGAGAGCTGCAGGGATGGAAACTGGAGGGATGAGGGCTGGAATTGGAGGGATGGAATTGGAGGGATGGAATTGGAGGGATGAGAGCTGCAGGGATGAGAGCTGCAGGGATGGAAACTGGAGGGATGAGAGCTGCAGGGATGAGAGCTGCCGGGATGAGGGCTGGAGGGATGAGAGCTACAGGGATGGAATTGGAGGGATGGAATTGGAGGGATGGAATTGGAGGGATGGAATTGGAGGGATGAGAGCTGCAGGGATGGAAACCGGAGGGATGAGAGCTGCAGGGATGAGAGCTGCAGGGATGGAAACCGGAGGGATGAGAGCTGCAGGGATGAGAGCAGAGATGCGGCTCCAGCCCCACTGCCAGGGTATTTAACCCGGCGCAGGGGGCAGGGCAGAGGTGTTGCCGAGCTTCCTCCTCCGCCCAGCCGGCGGGCAGAAATTCCGTGATCTGGAAACTACCGCGTGCCTTTTACCTTTCCCCCCGCTTTTAACATGCAAATGCCGCAGGGTGCAGGCGGGACATAGTTCAGGGAGCCGGGGAGGAGAAACATCCTTTTATCACATCCTTACTAAGCAGTGCTGGGAAGGAAGGGAAGGGAGCCGGGGCTGTTTACCTGCGCTGGGTTAAAGGAGGTCACAGGGGCAGCAGCGCCTGTCCCGAGATATTTCCGGGACACTTGTGGGGGTTTTATGGCTGTGTAGCTCACTCCGGTCCCAGAAACTGATTTAGAACATGGGTTGTAAAGTACAGATCAGGCACCATTAAACGTGAGTAATATTTGTTGCAAATATTTTTTTTCTGCTTTGTCCCACCCGCCGAGTTACTTTAAATAGACTTCTGAAAGTTTTAACAATATTTCCATGGATAAAAAGAAGAGGACATCACGCCACAACATATGGAGATGCCGATGTTATGAACAGACACATCCCCAGGATGTAACCAAAAGACTGAAAGCTCCTCGGGTGTAAATATGTGACGGAAATTCAGCTCTCAGTGCTCTGTCCTGCATCCAGCCAGGTGTCCACACCCTCCCAGGGCAGCCACCAGCTCTTCCTAAAGAGCATCTCCCCTGCCCAGAGGCACAGCAGGGGAGATAATCCCAGCCTTGGACAGCCTGTCCTCTCCCTGAACCTCAGGGCTGACAGGCACCGTGTGATCAAACCTCCTCTTCTTTGATAAAGCCTCAATTGAACCATTATCACTATAATTATCTTTAGCCTTATCATTATTGGAACCCAAACTGAGAGGCTCAGCCGTGCCTCCCTTTCATTTCCCAGTGCAGTCTGGTGTCTCAAACCCTCAGCAACGGCTGCAGGTGATTTTTCATCTACTAAAAAAACCACAAAACCAGAACTGGAACAGGGAGCCAAACCAGATTCCTTGTGGAAAATACAGTCAGGAGGGTCTTGGTTTGTGTTCCACGAGCACAGGAGGCTGCTCCCACACAGCAGTTTCTGGAGACAAAGGAAGTGGGTTTATTGCAGTTGCATTTACTGCTGCTGGATATCTGTCCTGCATTAAAAAGGGAAAGTTATCCCAAGAGCACTTTGGTTCGGTGTGGATTTTGGAGAGAAAATCTCTCCAACAGCACCCCCAAGGCATTTCCTGGCTCAGGAAGCCACACAGGAGCTGCCCTGTGGGAAAGGGATGTGGAGCAGCTCCCTGCCCTCCACAGCCCTGGAACCAGACCCTCCATCCCTCTCTTACAAAGGCTCCAGCCAAAGCACATGCTGGTGAAACTCCCCAGATCAAAGAGTGAGGATTTTATGGAGTGAGAGGAAATCACTTCATCCAGCAGATTTCTTTAGAAAGTCCCAGTCTCTGAGGTGCCAAAACCCTTTGCTGACTCTATGTCCTTAAACCTGCACTCCTTGGGAGCCAAGCCAGGGTCAAGCTCACCAACACAGGGCTGTTAAGTGGCTCTTGGAAATATTGGAACCAAGACTCCCAATGAAGCACCTTGGCTTGGTTTCCTGTCTCAGAGCAAACACAAACCACAATGCATTTCCAAGAGTGTAAAGGTTCAAACATGTTTATCCTGACTGGGAAAAACCAAAGACAAGGAAAGCCTTGGAGGTGTTGCAGGATGAGGAGACTGCTGGGGAGGCTCAGAGAGCACCTTGATCTGCTGATGCCATAAAAACCAGAGGAGTAGGAAACAGCCTTGGCCAAAGGCTTTGCTGAGTTTCATCCTTCTCAGGGAATTCAAGCAGAAGAGGGGGTGTGGAAAACATCTAATGGAATGTCACAACAGGAAGGTGAAGCTACACAGGGGTTTACAAGTCACCCAAGAGGGAAGAATCAGCCATGCAGTTTGGAGAGCTGATCTTCTGGAAAAGATTGGACTGACTGGGAGAATGCTGGTGATAGCAGTGTTGTGTAAAGCCAAACACGAGCAAAACTGCTCAAAACTCAGTAATTGGTTATTGAGAAAACGTTTTGTGGAAGGGAAGGTCACTGTGCCACAGAACTGAGGTGCAGGGCAGGAGGGCAAAATCCTGGCACTCCTCTGAGACACCAACCCCTCTGGAGTCACCTGCAGGGTTTATTCCAGCTCTGCAGCTGTGCCAGCAGTATTGGTGACCTGGCAGTGCCAAGTGTGATGTCATGAAACTGTCTGCTCCAGAATGAGCCCAGGAGCCACGTCATGGCTGAGGTGACACTGCAGGGAGAACCTGGGCCCTGGGATGGGCACAGTGCTCCTCAAAGCTCTCCAAGCTCCCAGCCATGCCAGGGCCATCCCACCAGTACAGGCCATTATTCCACTTCCCTGCTGGAGGCATTGGAACTCACTTGTAAACACCAAGCTATTGTTTTACTGACATTATCAAGTTTATTTTGTGTCTTCTACAGCTTCCTTGTCGTCCTGCCTTAAATCAGTGCCTCCTCCTTGGGGTAATAATTAATGGCAGGGGAGGGGGGTCTGCCCAGAAAAAGTCTCAGCAAGAATTTCTGGATGCTGCTGTTTCATCATCAGTGTTTATTTACACAGCTCTGAGGGCAGCAGTTAATTTTCCTTTAGTTGTTTTACAAGGTACCAAAGAGATCATGAATTAAGAGGCAATATGTAGTGCACTGCCCAGCTTTGCCACGATGCAGGAGACACGGGATTTTTCTGTAATCACTCCCCTAAGTTTGCAGTTTGCTCCAAGAGAGCCTCCTGCACCCCAGCAAGGGCACCACTCCAGCCATAAACAGCTGCTCTGGGCACAGAAACTTGTCTGTGTCACGGCAGGTGACACTAAGGCATTGTCACAGGGAGTCACTCCAGACTGCCTGCCCCACATTGCCCATGGCTGGGGAGACAAAGGAGGTCACCCAGACACCCCACAGTCACCAGGGCTGTCCCACTGAGTGTTTCCATTCCAAGAGCAGCCTCCCCTCCATGACAAATAAACACTGATGCTCTGCTTTTCTTTTCAGTGTGGATCAGCAGTAGCTTCAGCAGAAGCAGAATCTGAGTGCACAGATGCTCGGGGGCAGCTCCTCTCCTGCTCCTCCTGAGCCATTTTCCAGGTGCAACAAGAAACAGCCTTGTCCCAAGTGCTTGGAGAGGAGCAGCTGTGTTATGAACATCTTTCACACACACACAGGTCGTGTCTGGGCTGGTGAGTGACCTGTGCCCCTCATGGCTGATGATGTGTGGGACTCTGCATCAGGGATTTCTCCTCCTGTGGCCAGCACAGGAAAGGCAAAGAGAGGAAAAGCCCCCAAGCCACCCTCGGGGCACTGCAGCTGTGAGGAAGAGACACAGAAAAGAGCTGTGGGCACAGCCAAGGAGGGTGGAAAAGCTTCATCTCTCCTTCTCTCACCCTCAGGATCAAAACCTGCCCTTTACTGCCCTTGAAGGTCACCTGCACTGACACATGACCTATCAGCACCTTTAATGAAAAGCCCAGATGCTAAAAGCCGATTTTAAAAGTACAAAGAGGTTTTAGACTTTTAATAAATAGAGAAACAGGCCTTTATTTTAAAAGAATAATGAAAACCCAAACACTGGAGTTGACAAAACAAAAGTCTCCTTCACCTGGTGAACAAAGGAAGCAGTTGAACTTTCACACAGGCTGGGATGAGAGGTTTTACAGTAACTAATCCAGAAGAAAGTATTAAATTTCATCCTAATTTCAGCAGCTGCTGCAGGCACTAAAGCATTTCTCTGTGGCAGACCCAATTCAGCAGCAGCTGAGCCCTTTCCTGAGCTTCCCAAGGTGCACATCCCTCCTCAGTGCAGGGGGTCACTCCCTCCTCACAGGCAGCTTTACTGCCAGAAATCACAGCTGCCAGAACCCAGGCTGTCCCTGCCAGTCCTGGATGATCCCAGCTCCAGCCAGGGGGCTCAGAGACCCCAGGGACTCCTGCAGCTTTGAGTTTGACACGTGGAACAAATTAAACCTTTGGATGAGGAATTAAAGGGCACAAAAGTTTAAATAGCATAATAGTAGTAATTGTAAAATGAAAAAAAAAAACATTTAGAGATTTT
This sequence comes from Sitta europaea, assembly GCA_013400255.1. Taxonomy (NCBI): domain Eukaryota; kingdom Metazoa; phylum Chordata; class Aves; order Passeriformes; family Sittidae; genus Sitta; species Sitta europaea. The sequence continues at coordinate 73,061 of VXBS01004073.1, read as the reverse complement.
TACCATGGAGGCTTAAGAAATAAGATAGAGAGACTTAGACGTTGTCCTGTCCTTCCTTCTTCTTCCTAACCTCCATCTTCTCAGTAATGTTAACACTAAAAAATTAAATTAAAATAAAACGTAACTGTCTAACATAAGTAATAAACATTAAATCATAATTGTAAATAACTAACACATAATTTGCAATATAAAAAACATTACCTACCCCAAAGACAAACTGAAAAGACCTCGGCAGGCCAGACAGAAAATATTTTAGATAAGAAACAATAAAACCTTAAGAAGAAAGAAACCTTAAGAGCATCAACTGAAGGCTTCTGACTCATTCTTCAAAAACTGAGTTAGAAAACAACAACTTTTTACACATCTCAACCAAAACAAACCCCGGACGGGCGCCTGTTTGCCGAGCACTCGTTGCGATGATTTCATAGTTATTTTATAAAAGTGACATGTTTTCCTACGCTCATGCAGAGGACAAAAGTGTGATTCAAGAGGGAATCTTCCAGAAGGGGTGAGAATGTAGCTGAAGCTGCTTCCAGAAGAGGAGGTTGCCTGAATTATTTTCTCAGGGAGAAGGGGAGTTTGGTGAGTGCGTGGCACCCAGCCAGCGCTGGGGGGACGTGCTGGGACCCAGGGGTGGGGTGTGAAGGGAGGAGGAGAGCAGGGTGGAGTTCCCAAGGGGGTTTGAGGCTCTGCAGTGCACAGCCTGCCCTACACATTCCCAAATCCGCACCAGTACGGCCAACAGCAAGTGCAGCAAGCCCCAGTGAACACGAAGCAGAACTGTTTTCACTGGGGGAAAGTCTGTTCTTACACCATGCTAAATATAGTAAATTGATCCGAGACAAGACCGTTGTGTTCCTTACAGATTAGTCAGAGATGCTCATCCCACTCTTTCCCTTTCCTCATTCCCCACGGCCATCGAGGAGCAGAGTATGCAAAGCCTTATCTACCCCTCCTGGGGATTCCACCAGCACCAGGAGCTCTGGGTAAAAGTTCACTGCTATTTCAGAGCAAAGATAGAAACTTGTGTTCCCTGCCCCTTCAGAAACCAGGGAAAACCAGATCCAATCTTCATTCCAAAGCCTGGTGGAAGAAAAGCAATGTGGAATTAAACTTATATTTAATTCTTAATGAGTCCAAACATCCCAACTGTTACCTGAGGAAAACCTCTTCACTGAAGGAGACCTCCTGTTGAATTCCTTTGACATCCTTCTGGAAAAAAGGAATCATCCCAAATCAGGGGCCACTCTCCTTTTGCAAAGCCAAGAGGAACAGGAGCTGCTCACTGAAGACTTTGTGCTTCACTTTTCCAGAGCACAAAAGGAAGCCCCAGTTTTGCTGTGCTTGTCCTCAGAATGGCTGAACTGATTCCTGGGATGCTCGGAGTGGGTCTGGGAAGGAGGAGATAGATTGGAGCATGACACAAGCAGGACCACCTGAACCAACCTGCAGAAATAATTTGGTTTTCTCCCTGCCCCTGCCATCACCATTACTCATGGATCCTCATTTTAATCAGCAAGAGACTCCACACATAAAAATGGCACCAACTTTAAAAGAACACACTCAGTGTCTGGTGCAGATGCCCAGATTTGAGGCAATGCCTTGTGCTCAGTCTTACACTTCAGACTGTTCTGAACACATTTCAGCAGTTCTGGATGGATCTGAACTGAGATCAACATATCACCCATTTCCTGGCAGGCTCCTTCCTGATATCTGGGGGATAAATTCATATTTTGGGAAATTTTGCAGGTGATAAAATTCTTGTATGCAAGCAGAGAGGATTAATTTGATTTGCTTACCTAGAAATAAATGGCTTTTTATTGTTGTTGCTATTTCCTAGTTGGCTGTAATTTCTCAAACAAGTCCATGACTAATTCCTGGTGCTGGCTCATCACTGGTCAGACTTTAAGCTCACATTCTTACGTGTAAATACAAGACAGCTTCCTGCTGTATCCCCCTGCAGAGGGAAATAGTTACATTCAGCTGGAACTGCCTACAAAACCAGCACAAAAACACTTGGTAAGCATCCTGAGAGGCACGGGGTACACTTTTTCCCCCTCAAAAAAATCAAAGAATCCTGGAATGGTTTGGGTTGGAAGGACCTTGAAGCCCATCCAGTGCCACCCAGTGCCAAGGGTAGGGACACCTTCCACTATCCCAGGGTGCTCCAAGCCCTCCTTGGGCTCTTCCAGGGATTGGGCAACCAGGACCTCTCTGGACAACTTATTCCAGCTGCCTTATTTGAAACTTCAAATAAATTACTGGATATTCAGTGGTATTTAGATTCCCAAATGAAGGATTTTGCAGGGCTCAGCGTGGCAGGCAGGGTGTCCAGCCCCATTGCTTCTTCCTGCCCCAAGCCCCACTGTCAGCTGCCCCTTCCCTGCTCTCATCTTGCAGGCACAAAGGTAAGAGCAGATCAAACAGCTCTGAGAAAGGCAAACACAGCCTGGCATTCTCTCCAGCACGGGTTTTGCTGCTGCTTCCTGGTGCCAGCTGTCATCAGCCCCTGAGCTGCCCCATTCCAGGCATGGCTCTGAGGAACAGGGACAGTGACATCTGTGACTTCAGTGGGGCCAGTCTCACAGACACAGGTAACTGAAAAAGAGGAGCTTTGTCATTGTGATGCACAGAGGGAACACACAGTAACACACACAACAGGTGTTCAGGCAGAGAAGAAGAAAAGAAGTTTCTGTTTTATTGTTGACCTCGTATCTCTCAGTTTCTAGACAATGATCAGAGACTGGACAGAGAAGTCCCCACCTCTCCATCCCCACTGGTCACTTGAGAAGTCCATCAGGTGATATCTTGGCACAAAGGAATGCAGACATGATCCTTGTTTATCTTACAATTCATGACAACTGACTCCATTGTACCACAACAAATCAGAAGGCTGATTTTTCAGGGACAACATGGCTTTGCTGGCAGCACCTGTGCCCAGGGCAGGGACACCTTCCATCAACCCAAACCCCATCCAGCCTGGCCTGGGGCACTGCCAGCGATCCAGGGGCAGCCACAGCCACAGTGCCAGGGCCTGCCCACCCCCATGGGGAAGAATCCCTCCCCAAAATGTAATTTGTGTGGGGAGTTTGTTTGGTAACAGGCTCTAGCACACTGCAGCTCCTAAGTCAGTGCTGGGAGCAGAGGGTTGTGTGGGTCAGGGCTGTGCAAGGAGGGAATGTTCCCTCATCCTTGCTTGGCTCTCCACCACATCCTTTGGATGGCACAAAACTGGCTCTGCACTTGGATTCGTTTAGAGGCAGTAAAATGAATTTCCTTGCTCTGACTTGAATTGAAGCATTTTTCCATTTTTTAAACATTGAAATCCAAGCTGATGCTGGGCCTGAAGGCAGGTGGAGAAAACTGGGAGGACTTGTTCCTAACGAGCCAGCTCTGCTCCTAGAGCTGAGCAGGACAGGGGCGAGGGGAGCAACGTGGAGCACAAATCTCTGTAACCAACAGCATCCTTCCAGGCAATGAGTTTTTTTCCTTTTCAATAAAAATGCTGATTTTTTAACTGACTCCATAAATTAAATCACTATCAAGGAAGCAAAGTCTGCTAACTGCCAAACCAGGAGATTGCTGTGACTTGGAAACTCCTCTGCAGCAGTTTAATTGCTTGAAGACCAAACAATAAAGCTCTAGAGGAAATTCCCGCTGTATCTCATTCTCTTTTTTCCCGACTTTACAAAAATTAATGAGGTCATGAGCATCAGTTACAACATTTATTGGTGGGCAAGGAAAACAGACATAAAAATGTTGCTGTCCCTTCTTGATCTTTCCTTTGCACGTGAAATTTATCTTTATAGTTGTCTCTACAACTTTAGTCAAAGCCATTCCAGAAATTCCTACCAGTTACTCACGTGTCTTCTCCCTCCCTCACAAAAATCAGTAAAGAAATATTCCCAAGAAACTGCAAATAAATAAAACTGAAGGAGCACTGGTAAATAGAGACCCCCAAGATGGAGATTCAGACCATCAGCTCAGTGCTCCAGAGAGCAGGAACAGCTCAGCCATTTCCATGAAACACACCAAGTGTTGAAGAGTTTTTGAGGGCAAGTCTTTGAGGTATTTCTCTAAAATTATGCTTTTTCTAATATGCATTTTACACCACACTGTGTTATATAATTCACATATATATATATTTACATATAAGGTGACATTTTGGTCCAGCTCCATCCTGGGCATGTATTTGTTTGCAATAGTCAAAATACTATTTTTCACTTCACCTACAGGTGATGAACAGGAGAAAAGCTGAAGTGGATACAAAATTCACATTGTTCATGGTAGGAGACTTCTCAAACCTTTAAGAGCATGACAGAATCAACCAAAAAGAAGGATGAGAGCAAGTCCATGCTGCTCTCCAAGTTTTCACCTTCTGACCTCTATTAAGCATTTCATAAGGTCACAGCTAATTAATGTTTCCAAGGGGTGAAAGAGCAAGCTCCAAAGTCTGATGCCAGGCCGAGCTGTTGCACAGGTCACCACCCTCATGTGCTCACAAGCCTGTGGCTCTCTGGGAATAGAAGAAATGCCAAATGTCCACTCAAGACCAAAGCCCTGGGGCCAGGTCTGGCTCTCCATCACCCCAAGGAGCCCAGCCACTCCCAGGCAGTGCCTGCCCCGCTGTGACACGTGCCAACACTCTCTGAAAGAGGGAAGTCCTCCCTCAATATGGATTTACAAGCATGTGACAGGTTGTTAAAAACATGCAGAACTCCACAGGGGCGTGTTGCTACAGAGGAGCATGAGTTGAACGGAGTAATGCACTTGTTTGACCATAAAATCGCCCTGTTGATTGTGTGACTCTGCTGGAGATAAGGCTGAGGTGCCCCTCAGCACCGCTGGCACGAAGGAGAGCTGCTGTGTGCCATGGGCTCTGCCACACACAGCATCTACACATCCCAGAATAACTGAGTTTGGATCATCCTGCCCAGGCAGGGTCACCTGGAGCAGGTGACACAGGACCGTGTCCAGGGTTGGGATGTCTCCTCAGGGAGATCCACAGCCTCCCTGGGCAGCTGTTCCAGCTCTGCCATGTCAGGGCTGAACTGCCATGTTCAGGTCCTGAACTGAACAGACTCTGGCCCCATCTTCAGCCACCCCTGGGAGGATTTGTATGGATTGATGGGATCCCCTCTCAGCCTTCCCTTCTCCAGCCTGACCAGGCCCGGCTCCCACAGCCTCTCCTCATCACAGAGATGCTCCAGACCCCAAATGAACATATATTTATATGTATTTTTGTGCTCAGTTTATCAGTGTTTTTGTGATCATCCTGCCCAGGCAGGGTCACCTGGAGCAGGTGACACAGGACCGTGTCCAGGGTTGGGATGTCTCCTCAGGGAGATCCACAGCCTCC
>VXBS01004073.1:54713-66382 GCA_013400255.1 Sitta europaea | reverse complement strand
TGTCCCCTCAGAGGGTTTAAGGGGGCTCTGCCCTATCCCCCGAGGGTCTGAAACGCCTTTGCCTTGTCGCCTCAGAGGGTGTGAGGGGGCTCTGCCATGTTCTGATTTGCAGTGTCCCCTCAGAGGGTGTGAGGGGGCTCTGCCATGTTCTGATTTGAGGTGTGAGGGGGCTCTGCCATGTTCTGATCTGCAGTGTCCCCTCAGAGGGTTTAGGGGGGCTCTGCCCTATCCCCCGAGGGTCTGAAAGCGCCTTTGCCTTGTCCCCTCAGAAGCTGTGAGGGGGGCTCTGCCCTGTCCCCAGCAAGGACGTGACGGACCTGTTCCCCCATCTCAGCTGCCTGCCCGGCACAGCAGGGCCGTCTCCCCGCCCAGCCCGGGCTGCCCTCACACCGCTGTGTCCCTCTGCAGGTCGGGGTGCTGGCGGAGGAGAAGGAGCCCCCTCCGGACTGTCCGCTGGACAGCGAGCAGCTGGGCCGCAGCACCTGGGCCTTCCTGCACACCATGGCCGCCTACTACCCCGAGCGGCCCTCGGGGGCACAGCAGAAGGAGATGAGGGATTTCATCAACCTCTTCTCCAAGTTCTACCCCTGCGAGCACTGCGCAGAGGACCTGAGGGACAGGTGAGTCTTTTAGGATCTGGGGAAAGGTGTTTCCTCAGAGGGTTTTTTGAAGATCTGAGGGAAAGGTGTTTCATCAGCAGATCTTTTGAGGATCTGGGGAAAGGTGAGTTTCCTCAGAGGGTTTTTTAGGATCTGAGTGAAAGGTGTTTCCTCAGTGACTTTTTTTTGAGGATCTGAGGGAAAGGTGAGTTTCCTCAGTGGGTTTCATTTAGGATCTGGGGAAAGGTGTTTGCTCAACAGATCTTTTGAGGATCTGAGGGAAAGATGTTTCCTCAGTGGGTTTCATTTAGGATCTGGGGAAAGGTGTTTCCTCAACAGATCTTTTGAGGATCTGGGGAAAGGCGAGTTTCCTCAGAGGGTTTTTTAGGATCTGAGGGAAATGTGTTTCCTCAGTGTGTTTTTTGAACATCTGAGGGAAAGATGTTTCCTCAGTGGATCTTTTGAGGATCTGGGGAAAGGTGAGTTTCCTCAGAGGGTTTTTTGAAGATCTGGGGAAAGGTGTTTCCTCAGAGGGTTTTTTGAAGATCTGAGGGAAAGGTGTTTCCTCAGCAGATCTTTTGAGGATCTGAGGGAAAGGTGTTTCCTCAGTGGGTTTCTTTTAGGATCTGGGGAAAGGTGTTTCCTCAGAGGATTTTCTGAGGATCTCAGGGAAAGGTGTTTCCTCAGTGACTTTTTTTTGAGGATCTGAGGGAAAGGTGAGTTTCCTCAGTGGGTTTCATTTAGGATCTGGGGAAAGGTGTTTCCTCAACAGATCTTTTGAGGATCTGGGGAAAGGCGAGTTTCCTCAGAGGGTTTTTTAGGATCTGAGGGAAAGGTGAGTTTCCTCAGAGGGTTTTTTGAAGAGCTAGGGGAAAGGTGTTTCCTCAGCAGATCTTTTGAGGATCTGAGGGAAACGTGAGTTTCCTCAGTGGGTTTTTTGGGGATCTGAGGGAAAGGTGAGTTTCCTCAGCGAGTTTTTTTTTAGGATCTGAGGGAAAGATGTTTCCTCAGTGGATCTTTTGAGGATCTGGGGAAAGGTGAGTTTCCTCAGAGGGTGTTTTCAGGATCTGGGGAAAGGTGAATTTCCTCAGAGGGTTTTTTGAAGAGCTGGGGGAAAGGTGAGTGGCCTCAGCAGGCTTTTGTGCTGGAGGGCTTTGACAGAAGTGCTGGGCTGCAGCAGCTAGTTTGCATATCAGCAGCTCTTCCTGCACTCGGGGTTTGTAGCTACCTGGACTGGTTTCTTCCATTATTGCATCAATCACAGGTGCACTTACTCAAAAAACAAACACTTGTCCTCAGGCTGTTGGGTTCTGTGCTGCCTCCAAGGTCTCCCTGAGGTGATTTTGGAGTTTTCTTGGTTCAAAATGGGCTTGTAAACAGTTGTGGAATTAGACTTGTTTTCAGTCTAAATAATAATTTGGTTTTCAGGAGACAAGTGTTTTTCCACCCTCTGCAATGCCCTGTATTGGCAATCTCAGTAGTGGAGGCAAAGACTGACATGGGCTGAGGTGTTTGATTTGGTAGAAGGTGTCTCTGCCCACATCAGGGGCTTGAGATGAGATGAGATGCTCTTTAAAGTCCATTCCAGCCCAAACCATTCTGGGATTCTGTGATAAAGTTTTCTGCTGCTCTCAGCTTCTTTCCCAGAAGTTTCAAATAATTCATTTTCCCTTTCCCCGTTTGCAGATTACGGACGAACCAACCCGACACGAGCACCAGGAGGAACTTCTCCCAGTGGCTGTGTCTCCTCCACAACGAGGTGAACAGGAAGCTGGGGAAGTCAGAATTCGACTGCTCCCGTGTGGATGAGCGCTGGAGGGATGGCTGGAAGGATGGGAGCTGTGACTAACCCACAGGGATTGCTCTGGGAATCCAGCAGGGCACTTCAGTCCATGTGGAGTGGCTGCAGGGACAGTGGGAGGCAATAACTCTGTTTGTGTGGGACTGATTGAGAGCTGAACCAATGCCAAAAGGAGAATTGAAAATCCTATCCCAATGATATTTTGATAAGTGGTACCAGTAATGGTACCTGAGGGGTTGAGGCTGCCAGAAACCTCTGAGATTGGGGTCACTGACAAACTCATTTCATTATTACATATCCTGATTTGGGGGGCATTTGCTTATTTTTATGGCTAAAATTCACTTTCCCTGAACACAGTGGTGTTCTCCACAGGCATTGCCTGATCATTTAGAAAATGCATCTGATTAGTTGTCATTTTCATTTCTCTTGTTCTGATAGAGAAAACTCATGCTGGGTTTTGTGCCAAGTCTGTACCCTTAGATTTCTCTTTCCATGCTCTCCAGTCTTTGTTGTTACTCTTGCATCCAATTCCCTTGATAAAACTCCTGGAGGCAAGTACATTTAATTGAAGCACTAAATTCCTGGAGCCCAGATTTCTCAGTTTGTTTCTGTGTTTCAGCTTATCCTGTCAGAGGACAGAGTCAAAATCATTTCAAGTTCTTCACGTAGGTTGTGATCTCATCCCTTCCTGCCCTCCTGGCTGGGAGAAGTTTGCACAAACCCTGACAGCAGCAGGCTTTTTTTTCCTTCCCTGTTTCCTGCTGAGGTTTTCTTGCAAGTTTTATTGAGTTTCCTTATGTCAAACTCCACAGCACACCTGTGAATTTACCCTTGGGGGTTTTTTGCAAGTTTTGGCTGGAAATGTTAATGGTGCTGCTGTAATTAGAGCAATGGCACCTCTTATCTGAGACTTTGGTCCTCACACCACTGTGTGGGGCTCTTTGGTGGTTAGAGAACCAGTAACACCTTTGGAAACACATTTTGATATTTTGTGGCACAGTCAAGTCCTTTCAAGTCCTGTTCAATGAATATTTTATGGATTAATTTCTGAAGTTTTTATGTCATAACATTTCTAAACCCAAATGAACTGATGATGAGTACATGAAGAGTGTGATTGGAGGTGTCATTCAGGCTATTAAAAGTGCTCAGAAAATTTCCCTATTGCCATGCTGAGGTTCTTAGAGCAAATAAATCCCAGCTCTTGGGTTTTGTGTTTTGGTGATAAACTCAGCCCCCAGAACAAAGCCCATTGGGATGCTGTGGAGGGGAGAGGACCAACCCAAGGGCTGCAGCCCTCCCTTTTTGCAGGTAGGACCCAACTGACTCAGGTCTGTCAGGACACTTTTAGCAGCTGGGGGTGGGTTTGGTTGTGCTAAAGCAGGAATTTTGTGTTCTTCCATTCCAACCTGCCCTCCACTGTTCTCTGTGACAATTTGCTCGCCCACGGAGCAGCTGATGAGATTTGTCTCAGTGTAAATGAGCAGCTTGGTGGAACATCTGCCCCATCCTTTGTCACCTGCCCGTGCCAGGGGAGCAGGCTGGGGAGTTGCAGTGCCCTGTGCCAGTGCTGGGCTGTGCTGGGCAGGGACACAGGAACCTCCATCACCCCTGAGTGCAGGGAGGTGAGGCTGTGTCCAGCACATTCTGGTCACTCAGCTTCAGGAGGAAAAGCCTGGCCTGGCAGGGGTTGGGAAGAGCCTTCAAGCTGAGTCTGTGTCTTTAGCAAATCCTGCCTAAAATGAGACCACCAGCTGTGGCCAGGATGCTTTTAGGGCAGTTTCTATCTTTGCCAAGTGGCCATTTGATCAAATCTGTGCTTGCACTGTGTTCTCTCATGGTTTTGGCTTGGCAGAAGAGCTCTGATGTAGTTGTTCCTCAGGCATACCCTCACCTCTGTGGACTTGACCACCTGAGGAGTGGGGGATTTGTTCTGCTGCTCATTTGTGCCACAAGTTTTAGCCTTGGGCAAGGAGTTTCCATTGGAGGTCCTCATACTCAGAAAGTCATGGATTCTCTGCTAACTGCACTTGATTAAATCTAGTTTTAAAAATCTCTGTATTCAAATTATATTTCCTGTTGATGTAAAAATAATAAAGCATCTGAGTTCACTCCTGGTTCACTCCTCCTGTGTGAGATCTTAGGAAAGGGGATCATGCTGTGCTGCTGGGTCTAACCTTGCATGCCAAGATACTACTGTTATATATATAAAACAACAATATATATGTAGTTATATATGTATATATTGTAGTTTGGTGGCTCAGGTAAACTGATTCTGTGTGCATTGATCAGACAGGGTGGGGCTGCTCCAGGTCCTGCTCTTGTGCTGTTGAATTGATGCAGTTCCCTGCTGGCCCTACAGAAATGCAGGAACTGGTACAGCAGATCCTGTCAGGTTGGAGTTTGCTTTTATAGGGGGAGCTTTTCTGGGATCCCAGTGATTTTCTGACTTTGCTGACAGCATCAGGGGCAGCATTCAGGTGGGAGTAGCTCAGCTCTTGCTGGTTTGGAGCGGGGTGGCATCACTGAAGGGCAGGGTTTGAATTCCCATTTCCTGGGGTGGGGGAGCTGCTTCTTTTCCATAGGAGCAAGTGGGACCTTGCTCCAGAGCTGCTGCTGTGTGACAGGTACCTGACCAACCTTGCAGCTCCCAAATTCCTCACCGTTTTCATGGGCTGGTTTGCATTCAAACTGTACATCGCTTTTTTCCTTCTTTTTCTTTTTTTTTTTTCATTCCCCCCCCCCAAAAAAAAAAAAGGCAAAGAGCATGGGCCCCTGGGGGAATTGTCTGTTCCATGATGGCAGGCAGACTTGCAGATGCTGGCAGGAGCAGCACTGTGCCTTTGATATTTTTCCAGGGATTAGCTGCTCCTTTGCAGTGCGTTGGGCATACGCAGGCTCCTGTTTACAGTAGGATTCCCAAGAGTTGCTTTGTTTTCTCTTGTCTTTTGCTCCAGTCTGTTCAAGGCAGTGTGGGAGATTTTTCCTGTTGGAGTTTTACAAGCTTGGAGAGGGAAGGGTTTGGATTTTTTAGGGTTTTTCTTCCCCCTCCCTCTAAGCACTGCTTTTGTGGGGGTTTTATTCCATTCCTGGAATGGCTGCTCAGGGTTTTTGTCTGAAGGATGGAGAGGAGCTGTCCAGTATTTTTTGAAGTCAGGATTAAGCATGGCCAACAAGGTGATGTGAAGTGAGCTTTTGTTTTTGTGGGATAATAGGGAAAGCAATAAAACATGGAAAGCCAACCACAGGTAATGGCACAGAGACAAATCAGTTAAATTGTAATCCAAGGGGGTGAGGGTCAGCCTTGGGACCACAGGGAAGTGGTGATGAACACCAAATCCTGGTTCCAGGCTGGCCAACCCTCAGTTCAGGTGTTAATCACAGACCAGGGGGCACAGGATTTAATCCTGTGTTTAACAGGTGTTAATCACAGGATGATGGCAGTCAGCATCTTCTGCAGAACTGTGAACACAGGTTGTTTGCTGAGGATAAATGGGGTTTGGTGCCCTTCTCTGTGCTGATGTATGTAAAAAAAAAACCAAAGAAACAACTCACTTGGACCTGACTTTTCTCTCAGTTCTGAATCTTTGTAATTCCTCTTAAGATTTCCACAAGCAAAATCACAGAATTCGGATTCAGAATCACAGAATATCCTCCCTTGGAAGGGACCCACAGGGGCCACCCAGCTCCAGAGCCACACCAGCGTTTCCAAGCTTTGAAAAGCCCCTTGGCATGTGACAGTCCTGGTGAGGGGTGGCCGTTCCAGCCTGGGAATTCTGCTGGCATTTCTCTTGGCTCAGCACCTGGCATGGACTGGCACCCTGACTGGTGCCTGGCACTGGGACCTGCCCAGCTCTGCCCTTGCTTCCCACGGGAAGGTGCCCTCCCCTTCCAGGGGCTGTGCTTTTCCTCCCCAGCACTCCAAATCCAGAATTCCCCTCCCGGTCCCAGTTTTCCCTCCCATCCAGCACATCCCGTGATTCTCCCTGGCTTCTGTTGGTGGCTGCAGCGTGTGGCTTCCCACGGGGAGCTACCGGGGAAATTCCCTTCACATCTGACCGAGCCAACAGCAGAGGGCAACAGAGGATGTATTTCCTGGCATTTCCTGGCATTTCCTTGACTTTTCCACCTCTTACTCATCTCTGGAGCAAGACTGCTCCAGATACCAAATGTTTTACCTCATCCTAGTCCCTTTCCCGTGACTGTGGGAGGAGATTTTGGTGCTTTCAGTGCCTTTTCTAACTAGTGTGCAAGCCTCTTGTGAAATTACCCAAACGAGGGATGTGTTATTCCTCTGCCTGCAGGTCAAATCTGCACTTGGAAGCAGAATAAATAAAACTGGATGCAGTTTTCACCATTTCCTGCCTGATCCTCAGCCCATAGCTGGTCATAAATGGAGACATTCTGGATTTTTTGGTCATTAACTGATTAGAAAGGGTGGATTAACTTCACAGGAAAATTTTATAGCAGTGATTTTCTTGCACAGGCCAGGGTTCCTGCACAGACCAGAGGTGGGTACAGGGAACAACACACAGCAATCGTGGAACAGCCAGAGAAGGGATCCAACTTCCTTGGCATTGCTGTCACCTGCTCTGCATGGGAAAAGGTAGGAAGAAATCCCCACAGAGTTTCATGGGAGTTTTGCTTTGGGTTAGCAGATCTGTGAGAAAGGAAGCAGCTGAACTAATTTAATGTCTGTCCCATTTCATGCAGCCCCTAAAACCTTCCATGTTTCCCAGAACACCAGGCTTTAGTTCTAAGCTCAAGTCCCAGTGCTGGATGGAGACTTGCCCTGTGAATTCTGAGTATGGTCAGGCAAAGCTGGGCTTTCCCTGCTTTTTCCATCCAGGTGTGCATTAAAAAAACCCAGGATTCTGTGACTGTGCCTCGTGTTCTGCTGCTCAGATGGGGTAAAAGATGTACAAGGTATAAGAGACAACGCCCTCATGGCCAGAGCACATGACTGGAGGCTCTAGAGATCAAAACTCAGTTCTTTTTGAGTCATAAGCTTCTTGCTAGACACCAGGTAAGTCACTTCATCTTCTGCAGCCACACTTCCACTTCTGCATAAGGGGGGTAAAAATAGCTGTTAGGGCAGCCTTTGCCTGTATTTCCTATTTAGATGAAAATCTCTTTGAGGGAGGCTGCTTTAATGTGCTTGTGCTGCACAAGCCTGGGCCTGAGAGTGTTCACAGTTATAAAATCCCTCATTTCCATCCATCCCACAAATCTCTTTTCCATCAGGATGCATCCTGAATCTGAGGACCTGTTAGGGTCGTGTTCATTTAAGAAACAAAGCTTTTCTTATTTTCAGTGCGTTTTGGCAGCAAAGGAAAAAAAACCAAAAAACTCTCAAATGAGAGTTGTGAAGCTCTTCATGTCCAGTGTGCTGGAGCTGCCCCATGTCCCTGTTCCTGTCAGCTCTGCTCCCCTGCTCAGCTGTGGGTGACACCAGTATCAGCTGCTGGCTGGCACAGCACACTGGGACCTGTCACTGTGATCCTAAGGGGGCCAATTTGGGGAACAGCAGGAGAACTTGTTCTCCTTTCTCAAGCTCCTCCCAAGGTGGGGAGCAGTGGCTGAATCAGATTAGATTCTGGTTTGCCAAAACCCCCAAACTTTTCATGCTGTGAAATACTGGGAGGAGCAGATGCTGAGTTTCCTCCTGAGCTGTTGAGGCCAGCACTGAGAGGTGTTTTGAAACCCTTTGGGGTTTGGTTCAGTTTGGGGTTTACACAGGCACTGAGATACCAACTGCCCTGTTCAAAACCAGTGCTACCTCAGCTCTCTGAGTGCTGTTATCCCAATCTTCCCTCAGTGATTTCAGTTAGCAAAGCTTTCCACAGTTTTCTCTGGCATACTCATCCTGGGTTAATCCATGTACAGCAAGTGCTGAATCCCACCTGAGAAACGTTTCACAAGAGGATGAGTAACCAGCTAATAAATGATCTTCCAGATATTTTTGGACCTCTTAGGGTAGAAAGCATGAAGAGCTTTCTAGTGACAGTGGGCTTCATCAGGAAGCCCATTCTCTCTGCCACTGGGCCCTATGGACCTCTAAGCTCTTTTCAATATTCCCATCAACTCTCATTTGCTGATGGCTGAAAGCAGCATCAGCCAAGCTCTAATGTACAGCAAGCAAAGCATTTCAGAGCCACAATGCATCTATCAAAGTGCTGCTTCAAGCCTGCTGCCCAGGGAATGTGAGGGCCAAGCTGTTTTCCCACCCACACCCATGCCAGGGCAGGCTCAGGCCACGGGCAGCTGCTGAAGTCAGTGGCTGGAATCTGTGTGCAGAGCCCACCCAGCTCCCTCAGGCCAGGCACTGCAGCCAGGCTGGGTCCTGCACGCTGCCACTGCTTCACTCCAAGCACACATTGGTGGAGCTGCTCCCAGAACAAGGCAGTTTCACATTGCTTTTCCCAACTGGGGCACTCTGTCCAGCTCTGGGACTCCACATCCAAGGAAGACGTGGATCTGTTGAGGTCACTGATCACAGGGCTGCAGCCCCTCTGCTCTGGAGCCAGGCTGGGGGAGCTGGGGGTGTCCAGCCTGGAGAAGAGAAGGCTCCAAGGAGCCCCTCCCAGTACCTAAACAGTCCTGACCCCAGCCCTTGGCTGAGTGGGTAAGGCTGACTGGAACATGTTTTGAAGAAGGAGAAGCCCCTCATCTTTTCTCCTCCAGGTTGTCATGTCCACATACTTAGCCCGTAGAAAACCTGATGGGGATTTTTTTGTGATAGAGACAAAGATAAGAAGTTGGCATGACCAGAAGAAGCAGAAAGCAAATACAGGTTTTCCCCTACCTTTAATTAAACTCCTGTAAAATAAAAACATGGGCAGCTCTTGGGCAGTTGTCTGCGTGCTGCCCTGTTTTGTTCCCTGTCCCTGAAATCCAGGGGGAATGATAAATACAGACAAAACTTGTTCAAACTGAACAAATGCTCTGGGAATTGCCATTTCCAAATGCTGCTGTTCTCCATTTGATGGGGAAAATGTGGAAGGTGCAATATCCTTCCCCATTATTGGCTGGCTCTGTGTATCTGCTGATTTGCAGCAATAGGAAGCGAGACAGACAGTTTGTATGTGGGCTGGAGATACCTCCTGTGCTTTATCTGAGCTGGAGCAGGGGAAGAAAACTGCCACCCCATGATGTGGGCAATGGTTGTATGAACACTGCACACAGCAGAAGTTGGGGGGATGAACCCCAAAGAAAGGACAAGTTTAGGAGCAGGGGTTTCAGTGCCTGTGCCTTGAAGGGCATAAACCACCTATTTGTCTGGAAATGGTCATGGTTTGTTCTAAGGTAACATCTCAAAGATTCAGGCAGTGTCCTGCTCCCTTGGGCTTTGCATGGTCCAAAATATGCCTGTTCCAGCTGGGACAGATGAGCTGGGCAAGACACGATAGAAAGAGAGAGAAGGAACTGGCTTTTCCAACATTGTTGGAAAACCAAGAGCAGACCCCAAAGGTCCAGCTGATTCCCTGTGCAGGATCCCTGGAACGTGCTGCCTCCCTGGCACTGGCCACCATCCATGTAGCAGCCCTTGCCATCACAAGGAACTCTGGGCTGATGGGTTTGGGATGGTTTATTCCCAAAGCATGAAGCAGATTTTTGAGGATGCTGAAACAGCTGCTTCTGAACTGCTGAAGCCGATTGAAAATCCCACCTGGGGTAATCCCTTCAAGTTAATTTGGTCCTTGTTCCTGACCTGCAATTCAGGGATGAGCTGGCAGTGATGCTGTTGGCACTGGGGTGCCATCCCTGGCCAGCTCCACGAGCCATCCTGCCAGCAGGAAGAGGAGGCACCAACCCGCCGCTGTCTTCGTGGCCATTTCGGTTTTGCCTAGAAAAATGTGCTGGTTACTGAGCTGGTGACATTGAGGAATGAAGGGCTGAATCCTGCTTTTCCTGCTGGGAGTCAGAAATAGACCTGGAGAGATGATGACTCACCTGTAATTGAGAAAACCCGCGTGGCATCATTATGAGCTTCAACAGTTAAATCCTGATTCCCACCTGCCAGAAAGAACAGACTGGCGAAGCTGCAGAAGGCCAGAAGGAGCTGGGAACAGGATCCAGCACACGGGAATCCTTCTCTCTGTGCCTGCACCGTGTGTGTGAGGGGTGGGACACACCTGTCCCACAGGTAGCCGCGTGCCGTGGCAGTGACACGGTCCCTGCCAGGGGCTGCAGAGGGGCAGCAGAGCTGTGCTGGGGCCGCGAGAAGCCCCCAGCCCCGTGCCAGCAGGGCGGGCGCGCTCCTCCTCCCTGCGCCTTTCCCTGCAGCTCCCGTCCGGAGCAGGGATGATGTCAGGGTTGTCATGGCATCGGTATCTATGGAACCGGGATCAGCATCGCGGTGCTGTGAAAACCGACTCAGGACATGGTCCTGGAGCCGCGGGGGGAACTCCCTCTGCAGTAATCGGGGGTTTCCCTCGAAGCTTCTTCTTTCTCCTCCTCCCTGCTGTCCATGGGGAAGGAGCAGGGACGGGGCTTGGCCTCCTCCCGTCCCATGGCAGCTCTGGGTGCCTCCTTCCGTGCGTGAGGAAAGCGAGAGGGCAGCCCCAAACATTTTCACTTCCCTTTTCTTGCGCCAGCCATGAACGTGAAACAGCAAAGAGGAGCTGCCAAACCCTGCCCTCTGCTCTCAGCCACTGGCCCTGGTGAGAGGGCAGCAAAGCCCTGAGAGCCCTCCTGGCTGCAGGGCCTCTGAGGGTCCCCAAAGGGTGACAGCCACCCTTTCTGGAGGGCTGGGCACAGAAGGGGTGTTTATTTTAGGGTCAGTGTCCACAGCACGGGGGAGATGAGCAGCGTGGTGACCTCCCTGTGCTCCAGACCACGGCACCACCCTCCTGCCAACAGCCCAGTGCTCACATCTGCTATTGCCTGGTGACACTGGCATGGGATGGTGACCCTTGCAAGGACACCCTGCCCGTGGCACGCTGTCTCCAGAAGCAGCACAGTGACCAGAGGATGAAATTCTTGGAACAGCACGGTGACCCTGGCAATGGCAAGGTACCCTGGCTGTTCTGTGATGTCCCCAGCCATGGCACAGTGACCATGGCCATGGCACAGTGGCACTGGCTGTCCGCAGTGCCCACAGCTGTGCTGTGGTGCCCATGCCCACAGCTCAGTGACTGCCTGTGACACTGTCCCAGTGTCACCATCCCAGTGACAGTGTCACCCTGTCACGGTGTCACCGTCTCGGTGTCACCATCCCGGTGTCCGGGGCTGTCACCCTGTCACGGTGTCACCATCCCGGTGTCCGGGGC
>VXBS01004073.1:21501-38190 GCA_013400255.1 Sitta europaea | reverse complement strand
CTGTGCCCCCCTGTGCCATGGCCACAGCTCCGTGCTGCAGGGCAGCGCCCTGATTAACGAGCAGCA
Organism: Sitta europaea; assembly: GCA_013400255.1. Lineage (NCBI taxonomy): Eukaryota > Metazoa > Chordata > Aves > Passeriformes > Sittidae > Sitta > Sitta europaea. Next base: position 38,124 of record VXBS01004073.1, on the reverse strand, counting down.
GGTAAATGCTCTAATTAAGCAGCCAATCGCCCCCAGGGGTCTCTGCCGGTGGCCAAGCGCTTTCCTCGCCTTGGCTCCAGGTCCTGGCTGTGCCCAGCTCCTCACAGCTGCCTGCCCACGGACACCCCAGCCCAGTGCAGTATCAGCCTCGAGGAATTCCGGGATCTTTGTGGTTTTGTGGAGTCAGTTTTGCTGGGAAGGACAAAAAAAAAAAACAACAAAACAAACAACCCCCCGAGGATTTTAATACAGGGTACGGTAGAACTGTAGCAATATTTTCCTTAGAGGGAACACTGAAACTTTAGCAGCACAAACAGTACTTGTGTTAATATTTTAGCAAAATTATAATCAATTTAAATGTTTAAATTGATTGTACGTGAGATAATGTTCGTTGGGTACAGTGTATTTTTTCTAACTATAATATAACTGTTCCAGAGTTTCCGTGTAACCGTGAAGAGCTCAAGCTGTGTCTGCCTGCGGGACACGTCCCGCCCCGTGTGCCCCCTGCTGAATATTACACGCTCTGAATGTCCCCCCGAGGCCTGCCTTGCCTTTCTTTGCCCCCACACGCACATCCCACCACGCTCTGAGCTCCAGAGCAGCAGCAGGGACACGGGCACGACACCAGCACAGCTCCCGGTGCTTCCCAGAGTTGGATTTCCCTTCCCCTGGCAGGAGGCACCCAGTGCTCTGCTGGGCAGGGAGGAGGAGGAGGAGGAGGAGGAGGAAGGGTTGGGTGCCTCAGCGGCTTCCTGGCAGCACAGGAGCTGCTCCTTGCTGGAAGCAGAGCTGGGATGAACACATCCAGCCTGATCTCTCACCTGCAGGGAGGGAGGGAGGGAGGTGAGCCCTGACCCTCTGCACCCGTCCCAGGCAGTGCAGGGGTGGCAGCCCTGCTGGGGTGGCCCTGGGACGGGCAGGAGCCCACAGCTGGAGCCCACAGCTGGAGCATTTCCCCAGGGAACAGCACTGGGCTCCTGTCTGATGTGGCCGTGCCAAGGCCGTGTCACCGGGCAGGAGGGGACAACCCCAAACTCCCTGGCCGTGCCCAGAGCCTTCACCCACCTCAGCCTGACTCAAACCACCCCATTTTTGGGGTTTGTTGGTGCAGCTCCCCGGCCCCACGGAGCCCTGGCCCTGCTGAGCTCACCCCTGCTCAGAGGGAGCCTGGAATCCTGCCCCAAATCCCTGGGGGCCCCTCGGTGTGTCCTGCCTGGAGCAGGGGGTGCAGCTGGGGGGTCACCAAACCCCCCCGAGGGGGCCCTGGGTGGAGACCCAGAGCCCTGGGGGCCTGGGGGGTCCGGGGTTTCTAACATCCATTTCCATCTTTCCTCCTCTTTTCCCCCCAGCAGCACTCACCCCCCTTGTAACCACCCAGGCCACATCCTAAGAGGAGCCAGGGCTGTCCCAGAATTGTCCCAAAACCGTGCCAGGACTGCCCTGAGCCTGACAGGGCTCTGCCATCCTCACTGTTTATAACCCCGGCTCTCCCCAGGGGTCAGCAGCACCTCGAGCTCACAGAGGGCAGGACCTCGCTGTGCTCAGCCCAGCCCTGCACAGTGGTAGCACTAAATTTGGGTGCAAAAAGCAGAAATCCAGCATTCTGCCTTTCCTGGAGCTGTATTCCTCCCATCCTCTTGCACCACCAGAGTTTGTCAGCACTGAGGTAACCACGTCATGCACTGTGCAATTCAAGTACATTAAAAGAGTGGGAATTTGTGCCAACATTTCAAGCTGTTCCTAGCAAAGGTGGAAGCTTTGCTTAAGTGATGTTTAGTGAAAAATATTCTCCCCCCTGCCATGACCTGCTCTGTGTCAGGGGCTGGAGCAGACCCTGAGAGCAAACCCCTCCCTCACAGGACAGCATTTGGGATCTCTCTGCTCTCGTGCCTGGACACTGGGATCAGATTCCCAGCACTTGATGCCACAACAAGGAGTGACCCCCACAGCAATCTCCTTTGTGCTGCCCATCAGTCCCTGACAGGTTCTGTACCCTCCCTGCCAGGACCAGCCCCCGAGGCACGGGCAGGGAGGAGGAGGATGCCCTCTCTCCCCGTGCTCTGGTCCTTAGGCAATCCCACCATAATTCCATGCAGTATTTCTCTCAGTAAAACCTGCTGTGTTTTACAGCCCCCAAGCAGGTGGCTCTGGTCCCCCTGGTCCTGTTCTCAGTTGCATTTTTCTCCCCTGTGTGTCACAAGCCCCTCGGTGAGGCTCAGACCCAGCCCTCACTGCCTCAACTTGAAGCCCCAGTTCAGCTGCCTGGATTTTGTTGCAATACACGTTCAAACCTCAGCTCCTTCAAGAGTTTTAATCTCCAACAGCTCCCACCTGAGGGCAGTTGGGAAGTTCAGTTTCTTTGCAGATACCTCTGTCCAAGCAGACGCTTCCAGGAGTTGCAGTTGTCACTAACCTCTGTGCAGTGTAGTATAAAGTGGACTGTGTATGGAAATAAGTTTAAAATGTTTACAATTTTGTATATATTATATATATAAAAATATCTTTTGAGAGAACAATCTGTGATTCTGTATTTTCGGTGTCTGTGTAACCAACTGCAACTTATTTTCAATAAAGAGCTAAAAATGAATAGAAAAAAAAATAATAAAATTTGGTAATAATTTTATTGACTCGGGTGAGCACAAGGAACAAGGAAACTGCAACATCAGGCCCCAGAGATGCAGCAGCTGGAGGGAACTCCCAGCAGCACCTCCCAGGGAACTCAGAGCTGCTGCTGGAGAAAGAACTGAAAGCCAAGGGAAGACAGAAGATGCTCCTGCAGGGAAGACATTTCACTCCCTGAACGTCACAGACCAAAGGGATGGGGACAGTTGCTGACTGGAAGTGGTGGCAGCCCCCAGCCCCCTCAGGGGTCCCTGCCAGCATCAGCTCCAGGAGCTGAGGGAGGCAGCACCAGGGACTCATGCAGTGGATGAACACCCATGCAGCCAAATCACCCTCCCCAGCCCCTCCTGGGCAAACCCAACAGGGGCAGGGGGTCAGGACAAACTTAAATAGTCAAGACAAGAAACCCAAAGCACTTTGCAGCCTGAGAGCAAGCAAAAAATAACACATGTAAGGCAAGGAAGAGTGGCTGTAGGCAGGAGTAGCTCTTGGGTAATACTCTGGGCTCGATTTCATGGAAATGATGCTGCTAGAAAAGCTGGGTTTCCTCACTACAAATTACATAAATTAATTTCAGCTTTATTCCTACACGTTAAGAAATAACCAAACCTGGAGATGGGAGAGAATCAGACACTGAACTACAGCCATGGGGGACTCCTGGCACTCCCATCACCCCAGAGCTGCTGGAGGAGTCACTTCAGAGGAGGAGCAGATCCCCCTCTTGCTCTGAGGTGGAATTTGGGGGTGCCAAGGAACAGGAGCAGAGCTACAAGAGCCCGGTGTTACCGAGGAAGGTGCAGGTGTCAGACCACTGTAAACAGATAAATGCACTTAAAGGCACTGCAGAAAACATGGTCAGTAATCAGCAGCATTTAATGTCCCAGGATGCTGTTGGGAGCTCCCACCAGTAATACATCCAAGAAATCAGAAACATGGCAGTCATTAAATAAAATTCCCGTGTGCTTTACGGAGAGTAAAGCCTTAATGCTGTTACTGTACATGCAGGGCTACAAAATCAGTTTCTTGAAAGAACTTTACAGAAAAAGTCAGAGGCAACTTCAAATCTTGCACAGATCAGCCCAATTCTTCAAGCAGCAGAATTGACTCTGTTTGCAGAAAGGAGAACTCTGCACCCCAGTGTTTGCAGCTCTCCTGGTCACACAGCCCAGTGAGCAGCCCTCTCTTTTACCCCTGACTAGTGTGATCTTCACTGAAATAGCACAAAAAAATCAGAATGTTATAAGGGAAGTTCACTTCCATTCATTTCAGTGATCCATAAACTTTCCCCACCCCAAAACCAGAAAGAAACCCCCAAACCAGAAGCTTATTCCCCTGTTGTGTCCCCTGTCCTTCTGCAGATCTGAAAGGCTTCCCAGCTATCCATGTCCCAGGAGGAAGGAGCCCTGCCTGCCCCCCCTGCAGCTCAGCCTCACCCTAGCCTGGGTTTGGGAGCTCAGGCAGTGGGTGGGGAGAGCTCTGGCACATTCCTGTGATCCCTTTGCCCAGGGGGCCTTCCCAAGTCACCTGCTCCTCACTGCCTCACGGGCACCAGCCCCAGCTGCTGCCAAACCTCATTCCAAAGTGCACAGCCACAGCCAGAGCCTGGCTCGTGGCCCTGGGGACAGCTAACTGATGATCCTGCTGATTGCCTGCAGCGAGGGGAACTCCTCATCCTCCAGATGCAGAGCTTTGTGGGTGAGCACATCCTGCTGGGTCAGCACCTGCCTGCACGTGGGGCAGATGGAGCAGTCGAGCTCGGCGGGGGAGTCCGTCTGCCAAACATTCTTCTTGTTCTTTTTGGGTTTGTTGGAGCTTTGCTTCTCCTTGAGCCGGAAGTCGTTGTGAGCAGAGAGCAGTTCCTGCTGCTTGGCTGTGTCTGGCAGCAGCACCAACAACTCCTTGAAAATCTTCTTGAAGTTTTCTCCCAGCAGCTCCCGGCAGCTTTTGTAATACTGAGCTGCAGAGATCAGCCCCTGCAGGGGACAGGGAAGGGCAAGAATCAGAGGGAAATCGATATTTATCTATTAAAAATCTCACTGGAATTCAGGCCTCCCAGAAAGGGAGGCTTTGAGGACCCACTCACCTGCCTGAACTGCCCAGAATGAGTTTTAAATTTATTGAACTTGGACTCGTCACTCTGAAGAAATTCTTTAATGGATTGTATGAGCTGGATGTTCCTCTGCTGGAAGTTCTCAGGTATCAAGTATGATCCGTGACAGGATTTTGGCCTGTGTTGGAAAAGACCAGAAGTGACCCTGACACTGGTTTGTGTCACACAAAGATGCCCTGGGACACAAATCACAGCTGTTCTGGTTTACAGCTGCACGTCCTTCCTCCACCCAGCCACACAAAAGCAGCACGCAGCTGTCTTGTCAGGATAATAAAATATGGGATTTCCTTATCAGATTCCAGCTTTACACAAACAGAATGTTTAAAATCCAAGTTTCACATGGTCCTGATGAGCCCTCTGTGAGCTGGGTGCACTCAGAAGAGCTGAGCAAAGACCTCACCGTGAATAAACCAACAGGTAATGCAGGTGCTGCATTAAACTGACAAAGTTCTCCCTCCCCTTTTCCCAAAAACTCCTCTTTCTGTCCCAGAAGGAACCAGAGAGCAGCTACTGGAAGGATCAGAGCAGTGAAGGTCACCAAGGAGAACAAGCCTCAGCACCTTGCTCCCACAGAACTGATGGGAAGCACAGGAATGTTGGAGCTGCAGATTTCCAAACAAATCTAGAACAGACCAAGGTCTGAGCAGCCAAACCACTGCACAGCTGCTCAGACTTGTAACCACACAGGGCTGTTCTGAGCAACCCTCCTGAGGCCAACCCACAGCACCCTGGCACTTCCCAAGGGCAATCCTGCCCTGGCCGGCCCCGCTCAGACCCCCTGTGCTGTTTGGAGCCCCTGTGGCAGCAGGGAGGGCTGGGGGTCCCCCAGGCCCTGGCAGACCCCTGACTCACTCCTGGAGAGCTGTAGTGACGGGTTCAGAGGCGGTGGAGGAGGGGATGACAGCGAAGCCCGGGGGGGGTTTGCTGACAGGCACCGACAGGCCCGGAGGCGGAGGAGGGTTCTTCAACAGCACCACGGAGTTAAAGCCTGAGGGAAGCAGGGAAGGGGCAGGAATTAGAGCACTCACAGACCCCTGGCTAAACCCACACCAGTGCCTGACACGCTCTGCAGAACCACCAAGAAGAGCTTGCAGTGCAGACGTTGCTATATTGGAGAAAACCTAAAAAAAATAAAATCTTCAAGAAGCACTTGAGAGTGGCTGATGTTCCTCTACAGAGAAAGCGCTTTAATTATTCATTTACTTTCTCAATGGAAAATAATTTTGAAAGCCCACTCCAAATCACAATGGAAAGCACTTTTGCATTATTCAAGTGCACACAAAGCAGGGGAGGAGGCAGGGCCTGGCCTCTCCCAGCAGGAGCTGCACCAACAGCGGTGCCGGCGCCTCCCGACAGGACCCACTGCCACCACAACCACTCCAAGTCACGTTTGTTGCTGTCTCCTGCTTTCACAAGGTCGTGGCTAAAAGCATGGCAGCAAACCTCTGCCAGCACAGGAGAAGTGGCCAAGGAAGTGAAGTGACAAGTGGCAGCAGGGACAGGACACAGCCAGATTGTCTTTGTCTGCAGTGGAGATTTCCAGGGCAGATCTCGGAGCACAGCACAGGGATGTGTCAGCCCTGGGGACAGGGAAAATCCAGCTCTTCATCCATGAGCCAGCCCCAGTGAGCAAACACCCCCAGCTGTGGGGCAGAGGTGATCCCCAGAGGATATTCCAGCCCCCCTGGGACACCCAGGCTGCCTCTACCTCCTGAGCCCGTCCTGGCACCTGGTGGCAGAACCTCACACGAGAGCCAGAAGGAGTTTACACAACATCCCTGTGTTCTCTGGGCTCTCCCCAAGCAAAGCTGGCCATGCCCAGAAGTGCTTCCCCATCCCTGGAAGTGTCCAAGGCCAGGCTGGAGCAACCTGGCCTAGTGAAAAGTGTCCCTGCCACAGCAGGGAGTGGAATGAGATGATCTTTCAAGATCCCTCCCACCCAAACCCTTCCACGATGCTGTTTTTCATTACCTGGTGGCGGGGGCATCCTGGCTGATCCTGAGCTCCCAAGAGCTGGGAAGTCTTCCTGAGGTAAAGGGCATTTGTTAGTCACTGGGGGCTTTTTAAGGCCGGGGGGCTCTTTGGGTGCAGCACAGCCAGCTGCTGCTTTCTCCGAGTGCCCGTTGAGCACGGCTGTGGCTCTGTCGGGGCCCTGAGCAGCAGGGAAGCCCTTGCAGGGCTGCTCTGCCTCGGGGGGCTTCTCCAGCGCTGGCCTGGGCAACGGCGCCTCCTGGGAGGGCCGTGGGCTCTGCTTCTCGACCCCCATCTTCTTTTTCTTGCCCACTTTCGTGAAAGTTTGTGAGGTAGAAGCTGCCAGCAAGGACGAGACGTCGAACATGGTGGGGGCGCTGCGGAGCTCCTGGGTGGTCAGGCCGGCGCCGCCGTCCTCGTCGTCCTCGTCGCAGAGTTTATTGCTCTTCTTGCTTCCTTTGGAGGTGTTCAGGGATGGTTTTTTGGCTGGCTGGTTGACACAGGGGTTGCTCATGGCTTTGACCACGTTTTTACTGGAACTGTTGTTCCACGCAGATGTGATGTGAGTTACTGTTTTATTGGTGGGCTTCACTTTGGACACCAGGGCGGGGAAATCCTCCTCCTGGAAGGCGGCTTTCCTGGCGGTGGCTGTGTACGTCAGAGACATCCCTGATGAGATGGTGGGAGCTGCAGAGGAGGACAAGCTTGGGAAATCTTCTTCTTTAAGCTTAACCAGTGCTGGCTGGGCAGAGCTGTGAGGGAGAGAGAGGGTTGGAGTTACGGAGGTAGCAGAACCCCAAGGGACAGCACAAACCCACAGCTCTGCACTCCTCCTCAGACTGTCACTCAGGGTGGCACAACAGGATCTGGACTGGATGATCCTCGAGGGTCCCCTCTAGGTAAGGATATTCTGTGATTCTATTCCATGAGTCTAAGATCAATCCAGGAGCTGCAGCAACACCCGATGCTGCTCACGCTGGTGAGCGGCACAGAAACAGCTCCAGGCAGGAGGGGACGGGGCAGGGGAAACCTGGGAGGGATCCAACGATCTGGAAAATTGTTTTCCCCAGAAATGCAGAACACATCAATCAGCTTCTAAACATGCTTTGTCCCTGCTGCAGGCCTGCACAGACTCACCCTTGGAGAGGTCCTGCTGCAGAGCCGATTGCTGGAAAGTCCTCCTGGCTGAGCACTCCATTAGCAGCTGCTTCTTTCCGAACAGGGACACAAAGAGCACAGACATTGGTTTCAACCCAAACCCATTCATGCCAGAGCAGGGGCAACCAATGGCCATGACAGCAGCACTACCAAGGCCAATTTCCAGCAGCTGATGATGTCATTAAGTGACACTCCAGAAGAACAATTTAAATCCAGGCATCACTATTTCCTTCAATTAACTCTGCTGCCCATTATGTCCTGGCACTCAGGAAATTCATGATACTTCAAATGAGCAAAACATGGGGAAGGCAGAACTTTCTGAGGGAACCTTCCAGGCACTGAGCTGCCCTGCAGCTGCAGGACCTGTCCAACACTCACCTGTGACATCATTTGAAGACTTTGGCACACGTTTGGAGCCGAGCACGTCGGGATCCCTCAAATCCTCCTTTCTCCCCCTGCTGCTGCTGCCTTCCTCTTTGTCCTCCACCCTCTTCTTCTCCTCCTGCCGTTTGGCTGCCACAGATGCCCTGACTGCTGCTGCAACATCCCTGTCTTCTTCTTCCCTGCAGGACAGGGCAGATTCCCTGGGTCAAAGAGCAAGGAGCAGCTGCCTGGCTGCAGTCCCAGCTCCGCGGTGCCAGCTCCGGTGCCAGCCCTGCTCTCGTGCTGCCACCTGCTGAGAAGCCCAAACCAACCCCACCACTCCAATCCACCCCAGCCAGGCAACATTTCCCCCCTGGATTTCCAAGTTCCACGTGTGGGAATAACAATCCAGGCCAGAAGAAACTGGGCTGAACTGGGAGAGCCCGTCCCAGGGATGCAGGGGGCTCCTGTCTCTCCTGTCCATTTCCAAACGGATGGAATCACTCCTGGAGGCCACAGGAACTCTCTGAGACATGGCTGGGCATGAACTCTCAACACATGCACGACCCACATGCGACACCAACAGAGGAGTGTTTTGGGATGGACTTTTTTTCCCCAGTGGAATCACCAGTAATGAACCAGCTGCCCGTCCAGCGAGAAAAAGAAGGAAATAAGATGTGCAGGATGTAAAAAGCACTCGGGTCTGGTGTGGATGAAGAGACAGAGAAATGCAAAGTTTCATTTCAATACTTAACCCTCTTCCTTTTCCAAAGCACTCAGTCTGGCCACACAGAGATCTGTTAGTTCAATGAAAAGCATGGTCCTTAGAACAGGATTTTCATGATTACCCAGACCAAAAACTCCATTAAACCTGCACAGACTTGTCACTTACTTCAGAAAATCCTATTTAGAGACGTTGGCATAAAAACAGCTGCTGGAATTAATTTAGAGTTCTGAGTTTATTTAACCCACAAGTTGAGGGTTACAATGTTTGCTTCCTGAGCTGAAACCTCACACCAAGTAATTCCAGGATGACCAAGCCCAGAGCCAGGACACAGGCTTGGACTGGAAGCTCTCAGCTAAGGATCCACCATGGAGGCCTCAGAATTTTGTATCACTTCCTTCCTCCTAATCCACCAAAATATTGTGAACTGGCAAGTAAAAGCCGAGCCTAAATGGGAATAAAACTCCACACAAGGTTGTGCTACTCACCTCTTGTACCTCCAGCTGCCTCTCCTGTTCTGCTGGTTCCCTCGGCTGCTCAACCTGCCTGCCCTCCCTTGCCTGTTGAACCTGTCAACCTCCTCGAAGTCCTCTGCACCTATAACACCTAAAACAGGGGGCAGGGATGATCACTCAGTTATTTCTCTAATGTGGGCATCACACCGTGCCTGAAAAATGCAAAAATGTACTGGTGCAAATAAATTAACTTCGTTTCTTTCTGATGACCAAGTTAGCAGTTTTCCTAAAATTACCTGTCCTCATTAAACTCACACAAAGGGAAAAAAATCCTACAATTCAGGCAGGAAGGGATGTCTGGACATCACCTGCTCCAGGCTTTACTCAAAGCAAGGCCAGCTCTGAAAATACACCAGGGAGCTTTGTCTGGGCAAGTTCTGGTTATCTTCAAACTCTGCAACCTCTCAGGCTGGAGAGGCCTTCTCAAACTCTGCAACCCCTTGGTGCTATTCCAGGGCTTGTTTACCTTCTTTGGGAAGAATTTCTTTGTGGCTATGAAATATTCACCAGTTATTCTTGCAAACTCTTAGAGAATAAGAGCCATAGAATGGTTTGGGTGGGAAGGACCTTACTGAGCACAGAATCACCAGGTTGGAAGAGAGCTCCAGGATCATCAAGTCCAAGCCAGCCCTGACACCTCAACTAAACCCTGGGACTGACTACCACATCAGTCTATTTTTAAACACACCCAGGGATGGTGACTCCACATCCCAGTACTTTATCACTCTTTCTGCAAAAAACTTCTTCCTAACATCCAGCCTAAATTCCCCTTGGTGCAGCTCGAGGCTGTGCTCTCTGGTTCTGTCAGTGAGACAGAGCAGGGACACTGAGAGCAGGCTGCCCCACACCCTGCCCAGCTGTGGGCACTCCCAGGGCTGCAGAAGCCCTGGCTGTGCCTCCCCCCTGCCCTCTGGTCGGGGAGCCCCTCCTGCCCTCTGGCCATGCAGTCCCTCCTGTCCTCCCCTCTGCTCAGGGAGCCCCTCCTGCCCTCCCCTCTGCTCAGGGAGCCCCTCCTGCCCTCTGGCCGTGCAGCCCCTCTGGCTCTCAGTCTGTGCTCTCTGACCATGCAGCCCCCCCTGACTCCTGCCTTGCCCTCTGGCCATGCAGCCCCCCTGCCCTTTGACCTGACCATGCTCTCTGACCTTGCAGCCTACCTGCCCTGCCCTTTGACCATGCAGCCCCCCTGCCCTGCCCCCTGGCCGTGCNCCGCCCTGCCCTCTGGCCGTGCAGCCCCCTGCCCGCCCTGCCCTCTGACCGTCGGCCCTGCGCGGGTGCCGCGGGGTGTATGTGAACTGCAGGTCGNCTCTTGTGGGCCTTGTAGTCGATCTCGGTGCGGAAGGCGTGTGTGAACTGCTCCGAGCTGCAGCGGCCCTCCTCGCACAGGAAGTGCTTCTCCCTGAAGTGCTCCCGCAGGTACTCGTAGTCACTGCCAAGGGAAGAGGCACAGCTGAGCCCTGCTGCTCTGCCACACTCCTGCGAGCTGAGGTTTGGCTTTCATGTGCTGCGGGCACTGCACTGGGGTGGGACTCGGAACTTCGTATCGAGTGTCAGTGAGTCCTGCTCCAGCTCAGTCACACAGAACAATCCTTCTCCAGCCCAGAAACAAGGANAATGCTTCTCCAGCCCCAGATCCAAGGGCACAGAACAATGCTTCTCCAGCCCCAGAACAATGCTTCTCCAGCCCCAGAACCAAGGACACTGCTGCAGCTCTGGGCCCCAAAAGTGCAAACAGCAGCCAACTGAGCAGAGAATCTGGGAGGGTGGAGCTGCATCACCTGCAGCTGGAATTGGACAATTAATCCTGAAATGGAGCAAAACTTACAAAAGTGTGAAAACTCATGACCCTCAGTCCGTTTTGGGTGTAGCCACAGCCGGGCTCTTGTTGTGCCCAAGGTGCATCCTTTTAACAAATCCTACTTTATTCCTTTAACACTGTCCAGCCTCTGTCCCAGGGAGCCTCTCAAAGCATCGAGGGGAGGTGAGGACAAGCCCTGGTGATTCATTTGTCCTCATCCCCAGGGATGTTTTCCAGCTGACACCACTTCTGTATGGCCAACACAGACCTGGATGCACCACCCAGCTGTGAAACCAAAGCTGCTCAGAGCTGAGCCCTCCCTACAAGCTCCTCTGATGGCACATGCCTGCTCTTACAGGCTTTGGTAAATCAAACCCTGGAGGCTGCTTTGTCCTTATCCCCAGGAAAGTTGTCCAGCTGACAGCCAACACATGATCCAGGTGTTAAACCAAACCCACAGATGCTCAGCACATCCAGCTGTGGACATGACAAAGTTACCTCTACTCCCTTTGCACAAAAACCTTGGAGCAGCAGGATCAAGGAATCACAGAATTAAGGTTGGAAAAGCCCTTTAAGACCATGAACCAGCACCACCACCATGTTCACCACTAAGTCACACCCCCAGGTGCCACATCCACGTGGTTTTAAGCATTTCCAGAGATGGTGACTCCACCATTTCCCTGGCTAACCTCTTGCAGTGCCTGACAACCCTTTCCACAAAGGAATTTTTCCCAATATCCAATCTAAATCTCTCCTGGTGCAACTAAAGAACCCATCCTCTCATCCTGTCCCTCATCAGGGTAACACACCTTAGAGGTGACACACACATGAGAAGTGACAGCACCTGACAGCTGCCATCAGGCTGCAAAACTAACTTCAAATAAAGAAAATTTCAAAGCATGAACCAACCTCACAGTGAACATTTTAGCTACTTAATAAAGGAACAGCAACCAACCTGCTGCCTGAACTTCTGCTTTCGAACGCTACTATCCCCCAAACTCAAAGCAGACCCAAGGAATTTGGTGCTAAATTCCAAATTTAAGCTGGTGCAAGGACCCATGTGGATGATGTGCTTGCCTGTAGTACTCCTGAGCCCCCTCAGAGTCACAGAAGTGGCAGAAGTAGTGGTCCCTACGCAGGTGCTTGAGCAGCTCGTCGTTGTCCAGGTAGCGCTCGTCGCAGAACTTGCACAGGGGGTGGCCCCGGTGGGAGGTGTCATCAGGGTCCCCATGGATCCTGTGCCGGGCCAGGTCCTTCCTGGAATACCATTTCCTCTCGTAGGTGAAGATCTGCACAGCAGGGCTGGTGTTAGATTGGGAGTTGGGGGAGTGAGGGATGTGCTAAAGCAGAATTGAGGGCTTTTTATCCGGGTTTTAGGGAGGGGGAGATCGTTTTTACACTTCACTGTGGGAGTTAGAGGTCATGAGATCTCCAGCTACAGAGCTTCTGAGAGATTTATTAGCTAAGAAAATACTGCTACAAAAATTATTGCTGTGTTTTTAATGGTTAATTATTTTGTTTTACACGCCTTTGCTGTAGTGTGGACTTTCTGAACTAATTATGTAACTGCACAAACTTAAGGATTTATTTAATACTTAAGTATTACACCTTAAAACTTTTTATTATCTTTATAACTACTTTTATATTTTAAACTCTAAACTTCTTACTACTTATCTTGACATGTTTTTGCCTAAACTACAAATCTACATTTTTGCTTTTCATTTCTAAGTCTGGTAGCTTTTTTTAAGGTTTCAGGTCAAATCTTGTATTTAAATCTGGGCTTGCAGGCATCAGGCTTTGAAGATTTTATTGATTCCCAACAGTGTTAATACATTTGTATTTCTAGATTTGCATTAATACATTTGTATTTATAATCTTGTATTTACAGATTTGTGTTGTTTCCTATGGACACAGAACCAAACAAAACAAGCCAGGACATGTCCAACTTCTCCACCTTTAGGGGTGGAAGATTTGCTTCAAAAAGATGCAGTTTTGGCCACCAACACTTAAAATTTTTTGGTGGATAGGAAATAAAACTCAAGTGATGGATTCAAATTAACTCTAACTTGCATTTCTCTGAACACTGGAAATGCATTTCATTCACTTTTTTTCCCTTTGGAATCTTTTTATGCTGTAACAAGTTCAAATTATATCTCTGGCGTAGGAAAATCCTAACTAAGTATTTATTAACAAACAGTATTTTGCACTAATTTAAAAACCCCAAGTGAGCTCTTTTACTTTCACCCCAAACAGCTGCACACAGAGGATCCACTTCAGTGGACAAATTGTGCATCACAAGCCAACCCTCTGTGCCCACCACCATGTGAGCTGTTTTGGTAGGAAGGGTTCTGGTGATGCCAAAAAATCATCCCAGCCTTGAGAACAGAATATCCTTTATTTCTGGCCCAGACAAGGACTGGGAAATTGCTCGGGGAAAAAAGTTTGTTTGGTTTAGCCAAGGCTGATGGACTGAAGCTTCCACAAGTTTAAGAGTTTCTTTTCAGTGGGTACAAGTAACATGGGGATTTTTTCTTTCAAATAAAAAATCCCTACAATATTCTGAAATTAAAAAGCAACAGTTTTAATATTGTTTGTGAGAGAAAAGGGCAAACCAGTTCCCTCAGTGCTGGCTACATACTCCAAGCATGAAGAACCTCAAAGGACACCAGGGACCAAAGGAGGTCCTGCCCTCCCTTCCCACTTCCCTTCAATCAGCTCCAGGAAATTCCAAGACCACGGGGAAGACCCAGTTCAGTTCCCAAACTTATCAGGGTCCATTCAGGCCACCCTGCTCCCTCCTGGATCCCATCCCTTTTGGCAGCAAACTCCAGTTCACCTGGCACAAACCAACTGTGGCACCACCACCGTGGGGTTTAATTTAAAACCTGGAGAGCTTCCAGGCCCTCTTCATTAATCAGTTGGTGGAAGGAGAAAGGCTTAAAATAAAACAACTGCAGGAAGAGGGAACTTAAATAAATCCTTGCTGTTCTGCCTTCCCACCTTCCCAGGAACTCCTGGAGGTCATGGAGGGAAGCCCCCTCCCTTCCCACACATCCAAGCAGAGGCCCAGCTCACCTTTAAGTGCTTTACACAGAGTTTGCAGCAGAAGAGCTCGTGCTGCTTCCTCATGTGCTGTTCCAGATCTGCAAAGGTGTTGAAGGGCTTTGCATCCGGGCACAAGGAGCACTCGTGCTGCAGCAGCTTCCTGAGGGATGAGAGAGATTCCCAACAATGATCCAATTCCCTCTGAGCACCCCAACACCTCCAGCACACCAGTGTTCCACCCCTGGCAGAAGGCTCCAGCTTTATGGCTGTGAGGGCTGTGGCCTGCTTATTCCAAGAATTCTGCTGGATGACAGGAATGGGATGGAACCAAATGACACCAAGGTTCCAAGTGCTGGAGCAGAACTGAGCAGCCACAGAGTAGGAACCAGGCTGTCACTGCAAAACTGAGTAAACTGGAACATGATTCCTGCAACAATCACAGCCAATTCCACTACACTTCCCACTGCCAGAAACTGAGGAGTATGGTGGGGAGGGATAAAGAATTGTCTTAGGAAAGGGGGGAAAACCCCACCCCAAAACCCCACCACACCATGGTTCCCAACAAGAGCTGAGCACTGGTCTCACTGGGTCACTCCCTCAGCCCCATAAATATCAAAAATGTAAATGTACAGCTACATTCTCAGCCCAAATCAGGGTGAATATAATGCCCAATTCTCCAAGGGAAAGGTTGAAGATGGCTTCATCTTTTCCATTCCTCTTTCCATTATCTCAAACCCTCCCAACTAAGATTGGTATTAAAAATATTTGTAGAGCATGATGCCAATGCCATGTTTTTATTCTGCACTGGGTTTTTTTACCCCACCTTTTTTCTCCCCCATTCAGAATTAAGATCTTTGTGTGAAGACAATGTTACTACTCATCATGCAATACTTGGCACACCTGGGTTTGGTTAGCCCTTATTCAGCACAGCAGTAATTACAATCATAACAGTAATTAAGCCATTATCAATTTCCACAGCAGCCATGCAAGGAACGGGAAGGTTTTCAACAAGTTTGCTGTAGTTAAAGACGCCAAAAATGACTTTTATTGAGAGAGCAAAGCTTGTGCCTTGTGTTGGTGAATACAACGCTGCAGCCTCCGGGAGCTGCTGAGTGTTCAGCGTCCTTCTCCAGGCTGTCACCTTGCCAAAAACACCTGCCCAGGTGACTCACACCCCAGCAAAGCACAGCCCCTCCCGCTTCCTGCCACGTCCCGTGCATCGCCGCGTGCTCGGGGGCCACTGCAGGGAGGAGCCAGCGCTCACCTGTACAGCGCATAAACCTCGGCGTCCGTGAAATAGATGTCGTATTTCTTCTCATGCTGCAGCTGGTGCAGGGCGATGGAGGAGAAGGACGGGAGCTTCCGCCCGAACACCACCTGGGGGTGGGAAGAGCGCCCGGGTCAGCTGCGGCATGCCAGGCTGACAAAGTGCCCACGCCCGCAGCCCTGTGCCAGCCGCCCGGGCACCTGCTGCCAGCAGGGCATCTTATCAACCCGCCGGCGAAACACTGGCCCAGCCTGGCCTCTGGAGTTTGAACGAGATTGGGAAATGTTTCTGGTGCTGTTTTGCTCCCACAGCTGTTGGCAGAGTAAATACCCTGGACCAACACAGCCCCTCCCGCAGCCAATGCCCGGCAGGAGCGCTGCCCTCGGCTCCTCCCCGGCTCCTGGAGGATCACACGGGCACCGCGAGTCTCCAAGGGCCAAGTGACTCAAAGCCTACGGGTGGCAGGGAAACCACCGCTCCCTCTTGCCCTGCCTGCCAGGACAGCGAGGAGCTAAAGGCACAAGCCTGGCTGAATCAGCTGTGGCACACACCCCTCCCAGCTGGGCTCTGGGAATTTCTGGGGAACCAGCAACACCTCGGGAACAGCTGGAGTTACCAGCCCCAGCCCAGAAAGGCTGAGACGCAAATACAGTAGATAATTTCAGTTCTTACAGTCAAAGCTACGTTATAAATCTAGAAGAAGGTTCCCAGAGCAGCTGTGGCTGCCCCTGGACCCCTGGCAGTGTCCCAGGCCAGGCTGGGCAGGGCTTGGAGCAGCCTGGGGCAGTGGAAGGTGTCCCTGCCATGGTGGCACTGGACGGGCTTTGAGCTCCCTTCCATCCCAAACTATTCCAGGATTTTACGAGTCCATGATCCCTCCCGGAGCAGGGAGCCAAAGCTCCATTCCTTGCTGCCACGGCGAGCCCCGCTGACTCCACACCACAGTCATCCGCTCTAAACTCCATTTTCTTCACATTTTGTTTCCCAGGCGGCGGGGGCACCCCCCGGGCAGGGGGGCGGAGGGCGGACAACCCGCGTCGCTCCCCCCCAGCC
>VXBS01004069.1:7656-25520 GCA_013400255.1 Sitta europaea | reverse complement strand
TCCCCAATTTAGTGCTCCCACTATGTCATGAATGAGTGTTTTAAGATCGCTTAAAGAATCGCTGGCAAAGGTATCAGTACAAACAGTTTTAAAATTAAAGCAAAAGCATAACAACCTATGTTGGCAGGGTTCATTCTACTATCTAGATGGTTAAGGCACACTGAGGAAAAGCAAACAAAAAAAATCCAGAATCAGTCAATCCAAACTGAAATAAACGCAAAATTATCAGGGAGGAGTGGGGGAGAGACAAAAGGATAGAAAGGGTAAGGATAAAAACTAATATGGCCTAAAGGCCCAACAGCACTTAACAGTTCTTAAACTTATCTGTACTTATCCTAACTTAAACTTGACAGCACCTTAACAGCATTTAACTTAATTTGTAACTTAAGTTAAACAATTTAGCAAAGGTTACATATAGGATTTACTATACCACAACAGTACCTTACTTACAGGCCTAATTTACAAATCTAAAGCACTTAAGAATCTCAGAGCACAGCGCTTCTCCCACATTTGCTATAGCATATGCACACTTACATGCACACAGATATAAAGAGTCTGTACAAGGTACCTCTGAAAAATTCCTCTCAAAGGTAGTGAAACAGTCACTTCAGATGCCTTTGCATCTTCTCAGTGGGCAAAGGGTCAAGCCTTGAGGAGTGGGGGTCTCAGCCCAGAATTTATCATTGTTCAGCGATCCTCTGAGTATAGCAAACTTAAGAGTTCACTGTGTCTCAGAGGTCCCACTCAGGGAGGTTGCTGGTTGCAGCTGCTGCAGGCCAGGAGAGCTCAAAGGGTCTTACTTGGGACTGCTGTTTATAGGGTTGCAAGAGAGGGCTTTGGTCATAATTTTTCATCCTGGCCGTACTTCAGGTCCTGCCATTGGGTCGCAACAACCCCCTGCAGTGCTACAGGCTTTGGGAAGAGTAGCTGGAAAGTGGCCCAGTGGAAAAGGACCTGGGAGTGCTGGTTGACAGTGACTGAATATGAGCCAGCAGTGTGCCCTGGTGGCCAAGAAGGCCAACGGCATCCTGGCCTGTAGCAGAAATAGTGTGGCCAGCAGGACCAGGGCAGTGATTGTCCTCCTGTACTCGGCACTGGTGAGGCTGCACCTCAAGTACTGTGTTCAAATTTGGACCCCTCACTACAAGAAGGACATTGAGGTGCTGGAGCATGTCCAGAGAAGGGCAATGGAGCTGAGAAAGGGTCTGGAGCACAAGTCTGATGAGGAGAAGCTGAGGGAGCTCAGGGGGCTCAGCCTGGAGAAAAGGAGGCTCAGGAGAGACCTTATCACTCTACAACTACCTGAAAGGAGGTTGTAGCCAGGTGGGGATTGACCTCTTCTTCCAGTTAATATGTGACCGGAAGAGGAAATAGCCCCAAGTTGTACCGGGGAGGTTTAGGTTGGGTATTAGAGAAAATTTCTGTAATGAAATGGTTGTCAAGCCCTGGCATAGGCTTCCCAAGACAGTGATGGAGTCACCATCCTTGGAGGGATTTGAAAGCTGTGTAGATGCGGCACATGGTTTGGTGGTGGACTTGGTAGTACTGGGTTAATGGTTAGACTTAATGATTTTAAAGGTCCTTTCCATCCTAAATGATTCTGTGATTCTTTGTCTAACTGTGGCTGCTAAAAAGAATGCTTTCATTGTGGCTTGCAAGGGCTGTAAATAGTGTGTAAATGAAAGGAAAACTACTTTGGCTTCCTTCCTGGCCAGACACAACATTAATTCTGAATAACTGCTTATGGAGGACTGGATTTCTTGGATATGTGCATACCTATCAGTGGATTATAGATATGCAAGGAAATAATAATTGGACATATTAAACTAGTGTAATAATTAATGGAGAGATTTAACCTTGTATGCAGAGAGCATTTCAGGTAAACCTGATACTGATCAAGAGTTCAAGTAAGAATGTCCTCCTTTAGGTTGTTCTCCACCTGACCTTTGTTATTGACATCTTCAAAATTTTAAGCAAAATGATAAAATTATTTGACTTGCCAAGTAATAATAATAATAATAATTATTATTATTATAATACTTGTCACATCTCATAACCACATTCTATAGTTGACAGAGGTATGTCCGCTCATCTAGTTTTTGTGGTTTTTTTTAAACTGTAAATCTGTTCTAGAAAAGTTTTTGCCCTTGAAATGCTGTGCCCTGCAAGAACTTTATTTTTACATTGTTTAGAAGTTGGTAGGTATTTAAAATCTGTAGTATAGGCAAAGTTATGGAATTCTTTTAAATATATATGCATTGGGTAGATTCCTGGTTTATGAAGTTACTGAATTCTATATAAGAGCGATGTTTGTAAATTAATATTTATAGTTACAGAGAATGAAAATTAGTGTTTCTTTAGGAAGACTGAAATATACTTTTAAATCTTGTTCTAATACTCATATACAGCATTCTGGTTTTGGAACTCATAATCAGTTGATTAAAATTAATTTTAGCAGTAGCCCCTCTTTATAAAAGTGCCATTTTTGTTCAACTAGCACCAATTGCAATAGAAAGTATTTTTAATGGTCGTCAGTCAGTCAGTCAGTCATGGGTATGGTAAGAGTCCTTGTGTTATGATGCACTAACTTTTAGTTTTAAAATATTTTATATTTGAAAGTTATATCTCTTATTTTTCTTATATTTCTTTGGGAATGTTAATAGTTTTGAAGGCCTAGAATAGATCTGTGTGTAAACTGTAACTCTTGGTGCAAATGAACTTTAAATAAACATCCTTACTTCTTGCCAAAATCAGGGCTTTGTTCTGGTTTGGGCTGAGGTAATTTTCTTCACAGTGGCTGGTATGGGACTGTGTTTGGGATTTGTGCTGGAAACAATGATTATAATACAGGGATGTTTTTGTTATTCCTGAGCAGGGCTTACACAGAACCAAGGTCTTTTCTGCTTCTCACACCACCCCACCAGTGGGTAGGCTGGGGGTGCACAACTGACCAGAGGCTAAAATGCTGATTAAAATTAGCTTTATCAGCTGATTAGGATTGCTGTAAACTTTAAATTTAAATTTTCTTATACTATAAACTAATCCTTTCTATGTAGAACATCTGCCTCTCACTTTCAGCATCCTTTAGAAATAATACCAAGTTACTTATGCCCTTGGTTGAAGAACTAAACATGAATCTGCTCACAAGTGAACTCTGAAACTAAGAAACTTTGCTATGTAAATTGATGGTTGTATTTGGAAGGAGGGATAAGGAAATAAAGATTAATATTTATCACTGTAAGCTTTGATCTTGTTGCATTGTTTTGCAAATCTACTTTATCCTAAGAACTGATGGAAGTTATAAATGCAATTATTTTCTGTTGCAGATGAGCCAACACGTTCCTTGAGTGGTCTCATCTTGAAGAATAATGTAAAAGCACATTTCCACAACTTTCCAAATGGGGTAACTGACTTCATTAAAAGTGAATGTCTGAACAACATTGGTGATTCCTCCCCCTTAATTAGAGCTACTGTAGGTAAGTTTACTCTTATTACTGTATTCTGCACACTGAAAATGTTGCTGATATAAGTGAGAGCTGTGCTACTCCTAAAACTGTTTGCTTCTAATAATTGTCACAACTACACGATTATTTGATTCTGATATTAATCTTCAGTATGAATATACAAATATATTTTTCCTTCTTATTCTCTTAAAACTGAATTAGAAATTCAGTTCGTATCTCTTGAAATGTGACTGAACATAAGTTTACTTGAATCTTCTAAAATTCAGCTTGCTGCCAATTTTTATACCTAAGACCAGGAGTAAGGTAAAGGTTCTGACTTTAGAACTATTTCAGCACTACACTTGCATTAGTAAAATATTTCTGTTAGCTGATTTTCTCTTTGCTCCCCCATATGCACACCTCTTCAGGGAATCATTACACCAAATGTTACATATATTAACATAATGAGTTTATGTTTTTTAAATAGCTTCTGTCAGAACAGTAGATAAAGTGTGGTGATCAGAACATCAGCTACAAGTGTTTTTCTTGTATGTTTTTTTTATTTCCTAAATCCTGTGGTTTAGTATATCTCTTCCATAACATGAATATTTGTTATTTTTACTTATTTCTAGGTAATGTTGCTTTTCTGTCTGTTCTTTGAGAATGTTATTTCCCCCAAATATTATTTAAGTACAGTAGAAAAAAACAGGGATTGGGTGCAAGTTCAGAAAGGCATTCAGCTTGTATCAGCTGATTTCTTTTATAAAATAATGTCATGGTTTCACCCCTAAGTAACTAAGTACCACACAGATGTCTGTGCACTCCCCCATCTGTCCCCCCAGTGGGGAGCAGAATCAGGTTAAGATAAGAACAATTTAATAATTGAAACAAATAATTTCAATAATAAAAATATACAAATAATATTAGTAATAATTGTCATGAGAAGGACATAGAATTACAGAAGCTAAGAGAAACAAGTGATGCTCAATACAGTTGCTCACCAGCCACTGACTGATGCCCAGCACATCCCTGAGCAGCAATTGGCCCCTCCCAGCCAATTCCCCCCAGTTTATATACTAGGCATGGTGTTATATGGTGTGGAATATCCCTTTGGCCAGTTCAGATCAACTGTCCTGGCTGTGCTCCCTCCTGGTTTCTTTTGTGCAGCTCCTCACTGGCAGAGCCTGAGACACTGAAAAGCCCTTGTCTCAGGGTAAGCACTGCTCATCAACAACCAATTGAATCCAAAACACAGCACTGTACCAGCTACTGAGAAGAAAATTAACTCTCCTAACAGAAACCAGAACATTTTCTACCCTAATTCCATACCATTTACATCATTCCAGGTCACACAGTTCCCAGTACCCTATCACCTGTCTTTTGATAGATATACACACAGATATGCTCCCTTAGTCTATGGACTATGGACCCTGTAAGTCTGTTGAGTTCATTCACTCCAAGTGCCAGGTCCTGCAACTCCATGCAGTGCTACAGGCTTGGAGCAGAGTGGCTGTGTTGCGGCAAAGTGGGACAGCTTCAGACAAAGTTTATTAGAGAAGCCCTCTAGTTGAGTCACGAGATGCAGAAAGGACCATCTTGTTTTCTAAAACTCCTCAGAGAGGAGCCTGGGTGCATCTGGATCCAATCTTAGACCCAGAATTGGTTAACAGTTTACGTCTAAAGGATTATATAGGTGTAATTGAACCTTTATACAACTTTGTCCTGCAGGATTAAGGATGACAAACCAGATATATTTATATAAATATATATGACTTATGATAATGATTAGACAAAAATATCTTGATCAAAATAATTTACTGCACAGTATAGGAGCTATAATTACTAGTATAGTATAGTGCACTATTTTAAAGCAATATTAAAGCTAGCAAAAACAATTAAGTAGAGATTGATGTTATTCACCCATACCAATGATTGTGGGCAAATCTCTTTTGCTCGGCCTCAAGGAGTATTTTTGAGAGGTGTCCCCATTTAAAGGAAGAATCTCCACAGATACACTTCAAGAAGGGGTATGTTAAAAGACAATTACAATTTTGGATTGGGCTTTTATAGAATAAAGTGATTGACTGTCAGTCATATGTCTCCAGACCAGCTGTGTCAGCTCAGCAGATTGAGATAAGTTATCAGTAGTATAATTTGTTCCTTTATCTGGGTATATTACCAGGTCTACCACAGCTTCCTCTCACTATCAGGTGTTTAACTTTGGGATTGATAAGTCACACTGGTTTCAGCATTGTTCGACACCAAAAGCAGCAGGACTCCCCTTTCTTCATTTATCTCTGATAGCTTTGCAAATAGGACATTGTTCGAGTCATTTTCCCCATTCCAGGCAGAGCATCCTGCTACACTCTACCATGTAACTTCAGTCAATCATTGTCTCAT
This sequence comes from Sitta europaea, assembly GCA_013400255.1. Taxonomy (NCBI): domain Eukaryota; kingdom Metazoa; phylum Chordata; class Aves; order Passeriformes; family Sittidae; genus Sitta; species Sitta europaea. The sequence continues at coordinate 19,677 of VXBS01004069.1, read as the reverse complement.
GAAGTGGTAATGCAGGTATCTCTTGCTTTCATGCTATAAAAGCATCCACTGCATATGTGTACATTATCCTTAAATATGCTGAGGTACATCAATCTCCTGAGGTTTACTATTTTAACTTAACTCATGTGGTTTGATAGTATTAGCTATTTTATAATTATACATTACATGTTTACACACAAAGTTATTATCAAAATCAGTTAGAATTTAGCCAGGAATATTAAACATCATAATACAGAGTTAGCTATCGATTCTGGCAAAAACCCCACTTATTATTTCGATTTATATACTTCTGGAAGGGTTAGTATCCTTATTTGTTGGATTAGGTACCGCACATATATACAATGATTACTAATAAAAACAGATTCCGATTAATAACAATATTACAATAACAAGATGTAACATTAAGTCCAGAATGCCCATTGTGATTTGAGACCATCTGTGTGAGTCGACACAGGCAGGTGGCCAGAACAACCACCAAACAATGGCTGAAATGCAAGGAATAAATTTATTTCATTACGTCACTAAGTGGAGGATCCCAAAGCAACACCTGGGCAGAAATACACAATTGGGAACACAGCACCATCAGACTCAGTCCTTCCTGGTGGGTGGTGGGGCTGCTGTTTGCACCCATTTATCAAGGGCCTACACACATGTAGTTTACCACCATGCTGTGATCTCCTCTGTGCTTTTTATGATCTCTGAGCTTTGATCTTCCATCTCATAAGACTGGGAGCTCAAGCATGTCTGAGAGGGTCTCCAAGTCTCTCCAAACACCTATGTTATCTCTACACAGAGATTCTACTTCTCAAAACAGACAGAGGATAAACAGCAGTAGGCATAATACATGGAGTTTCCCACACTGTTATTCTCCAGGCCTTGGCATTCCCAGCTGTAAGATCCCTTGAGTGACTCTACCACCCTTCTCACCATTCTTCTGCTTTTAACTGTTTCCTTCTAACAGCATCCAAACAAGTTGTCCTACTAGTTATGTTCTCCATCCCTTTTCATTTTCTCTAGGACATGATGTATTTTTCCACATCATTTGGGACAGTGATTAGTGTTTTCCAACTTTCACTTTTCAGTTGTTTTACCAGTTTATGTAGATTGGGATGTTGCAACAGCTTTTTGACCAGGATACTGTCCATTCAATTAGGTGTTGGGGACAAAATGTCATATAACACAAAGTTGCCGTATATGTTCTAGAACACAATTTCTTGTAGTGAATAGTTGACATCACATCCTGCTATGTTAATAAAGTCACAAATACATAGATTGGAGTGGTTAGAAAGATGGATTTTTGTGTTATTTGTTGTTAACACAAGGTGTTCTTAAACATGCACATCCTTGTCCTGGACAGATTCAGGATAATTGTTGGAGTACATTTCAAAGTGACAAATTCTTTGTTCTGCTTCTAAACAGGTATCTTGGGCTTTTTAAGTGTTACTTTAACATATAAGTCCCTGTCAAAGTCTCACCATACAAGCATCTACCTTAATTGTTTGCCGTGTGTGTGTGTGTGTGTGTGTGTGTTTGTTTTTGAAAGCCTATGTACAGTGTTGCAATGGATAGAGTATGGTTTTGTTGTGATTTAGTCTTAGTGTAATGATTTGGCATATGGTATTGTCATGGTTTAGGAATGGTATTTTCAAATTTAATCCTCCTGCTAAAAGCATGCACTGCTTCCCCCCCAACCAATTTGAGGCACAAAAGGCAAAGATCACAGACTGAGATAAGAACAGTTTACTTGAAACAGCAATGAGATAAGAAAACCAACAGTAACAGCAACAATATTAATAATAAAAGGTATAAGAAAAAGAAACAATTTACATGGAAAGCCCCCGACAATAAACAATACTGGACCGCTCCACCCACTATGTTTTCTCAACCTCTCTGAAGGAAGTCTTTTTCTCCCCTCCCCTAGCAATGACCAGAGGTGGTATAAAATAGCCTCTGAGTACTGGCCATGCCCCCCCTCTCTGCTACTGCAAAAAATTAATCCTGTCCTGGCTGGAACTAGGCTGGGTATACACTGAAGCATTTCTTATTATCCATAAAAAAGCTGTGGCCTTATTAGCAACAGGGTCATAGGAACATTTGATGGAAGACCACCAGGATTGAAATTCCCTCTGAAATTTACTTACATTGTCCCAAAATACCTTTCAAATTTCAATAAGTAAAAATCCATTTCCTCATTCTCTAATTATTGCAGCACTGGTAGTTTGTAGCCATAAATGAGATTGAATACAGCTTAGTGCCAGACATTGCATTGAGTAATTCCTGAAGCATCAGCCATTAATTCATGATTAGCATTTTGATATTTTTCTGTCTCAGAAAAGAGAGTTGAAGAGAACCACTGAGTGTTTCCTAAAGTGGATAAGGAGGACTAAAAATTGCTCTATAGTACTCAAATCACTAATGGTTGTACCTAATTTATTAGACAGGGTTTCAAGATCAATGGTGTTTAATACCCCCATCCCAGTTCAAAATATACCAGTTACATCCCTCCTAAAACAAGTTAATGTCCTCTTGTTCAGCCTGGCATACCATTGAAGAGAAGAGGTATGTATAAAAAGCAAACACTTTGGTCTGATAGCTGTAAAATCAGTTTGCATGGACGTTTCTACTTTTTTAAAGACCTGTCTTGGTTTAAGACAGTTTAAGGGGGCAAACACTCCAAAATTAGTTACCTCCCATTTATTTTTAACCAGTCCCTTTTCACCAATAAGGAGAAACAAATACGAGTAGATATAAATGAAAAAATAACAGTTTACTAAAAAATGAAACAGCAACAGGCAAAGAATAACAGTAAATAATCACTAGATACAAAATTGCTAAATCTCACAGACTCCCTGGGATCAAAGAGAAACAAAATGGTGGAGAAACCTCTCTCCCAAAATGCTGCCTTCCACTGATGACCCCGTGGCTTGAAAGACAAAGGGAAAATGGCAGACAAACCCTTTCCCTCAAGATGGTACCCTGAGTCAACCATGGAGAGACAATGGGAAAATTACTGACAAACTTTGCTTGCCTCAACTTTACCCCTGGAACAAAAAACTGGGATGTAAGAGCTTACAAAGCAGTTCTGGTGGCAGATGGGAATTGCTGGCATTGTCTGGGAAGCTCCAGCCCTGCAGTGTCAGCATTGTCTGCTTCCTTTCGGCAGCTGCGGTGGTGCGTGTGTGTGATGTCAGTGCTGCTGCTTGTTGCCTCCTGCCACCCACTGGACTCAGCCAGGGTCAGTGCTGCTGTCTCCAAGCTGTTGGTGTTTTGCAGGGGTGGAAGAAATGGTCTCTGCAAGTACTGGAAACTGCACCCCCCAGGCCCAACTGGCTCTGGCTCTGCGCTGCCGACAGATGTTATGAAGTTCACTCTGAAACAGTTTTAATTGCTAAATGCAGCTTCTCAGGTTGCTACATTTGCCAGTCTAGAGACCAGCTCAAAGCAACACCCTCCAGAGGCCAGAGAGAAACAAAGGAAAACCAAAGGGGAGCCTCCACCCGCANTACAGTGTTGCAATGGATAGAGTATGGTTTTGTTGTGATTTAGTCTTAGTGTAATGATTTGGCATATGGTATTGTCATGGTTTAGGAATGGTATTTTCAAATTTAATCCTCCTGCTAAAAGCATGCACTGCTTCCCCCCCAACCAATTTGAGGCACAAAAGGCAAAGATCACAGACTGAGATAAGAACAGTTTACTTGAAACAGCAATGAGATAAGAAAACCAACAGTAACAGCAACAATATTAATAATAAAAGGTATAAGAAAAAGAAACAATTTACATGGAAAGCCCCCGACAATAAACAATACTGGACCGCTCCACCCACTATGTTTTCTCAACCTCTCTGAAGGAAGTCTTTTTCTCCCCTCCCCTAGCAATGACCAGAGGTGGTATAAAATAGCCTCTGAGTACTGGCCATGCCCCCCCTCTCTGCTACTGCAAAAAATTAATCCTGTCCTGGCTGGAACTAGGCTGGGTATACACTGAAGCATTTCTTATTATCCATAAAAAAGCTGTGGCCTTATTAGCAACAGGGTCATAGGAACATTTGATGGAAGACCACCAGGATTGAAATTCCCTCTGAAATTTACTTACATTGTCCCAAAATACCTTTCAAATTTCAATAAGTAAAAATCCATTTCCTCATTCTCTAATTATTGCAGCACTGGTAGTTTGTAGCCATAAATGAGATTGAATACAGCTTAGTGCCAGACATTGCATTGAGTAATTCCTGAAGCATCAGCCATTAATTCATGATTAGCATTTTGATATTTTTCTGTCTCAGAAAAGAGAGTTGAAGAGAACCACTGAGTGTTTCCTAAAGTGGATAAGGAGGACTAAAAATTGCTCTATAGTACTCAAATCACTAATGGTTGTACCTAATTTATTAGACAGGGTTTCAAGATCAATGGTGTTTAATACCCCCATCCCAGTTCAAAATATACCAGTTACATCCCTCCTAAAACAAGTTAATGTCCTCTTGTTCAGCCTGGCATACCATTGAAGAGAAGAGGTATGTATAAAAAGCAAACACTTTGGTCTGATAGCTGTAAAATCAGTTTGCATGGACGTTTCTACTTTTTTAAAGACCTGTCTTGGTTTAAGACAGTTTAAGGGGGCAAACACTCCAAAATTAGTTACCTCCCATTTATTTTTAACCAGTCCCTTTTCACCAATAAGGAGAAACAAATACGAGTAGATATAAATGAAAAAATAACAGTTTACTAAAAAATGAAACAGCAACAGGCAAAGAATAACAGTAAATAATCACTAGATACAAAATTGCTAAATCTCACAGACTCCCTGGGATCAAAGAGAAACAAAATGGTGGAGAAACCTCTCTCCCAAAATGCTGCCTTCCACTGATGACCCCGTGGCTTGAAAGACAAAGGGAAAATGGCAGACAAACCCTTTCCCTCAAGATGGTACCCTGAGTCAACCATGGAGAGACAATGGGAAAATTACTGACAAACTTTGCTTGCCTCAACTTTACCCCTGGAACAAAAAACTGGGATGTAAGAGCTTACAAAGCAGTTCTGGTGGCAGATGGGAATTGCTGGCATTGTCTGGGAAGCTCCAGCCCTGCAGTGTCAGCATTGTCTGCTTCCTTTCGGCAGCTGCGGTGGTGCGTGTGTGTGATGTCAGTGCTGCTGCTTGTTGCCTCCTGCCACCCACTGGACTCAGCCAGGGTCAGTGCTGCTGTCTCCAAGCTGTTGGTGTTTTGCAGGGGTGGAAGAAATGGTCTCTGCAAGTACTGGAAACTGCACCCCCCAGGCCCAACTGGCTCTGGCTCTGCGCTGCCGACAGATGTTATGAAGTTCACTCTGAAACAGTTTTAATTGCTAAATGCAGCTTCTCAGGTTGCTACATTTGCCAGTCTAGAGACCAGCTCAAAGCAACACCCTCCAGAGGCCAGAGAGAAACAAAGGAAAACCAAAGGGGAGCCTCCACCCGCACTGTCTCAGTTCTCTCCCTGCAAGAAGGAAAGGAAAAGAGCCAGAACCAAGAGGCAAGAGAGCTACTGCCTGAGTGCCCCGAACTTAATAAGATCAGTACTCCCCCAGCCCCAGGGTTCTGTTTCCGGCCATGTTGACGNAAATTACTGACAAACTTTGCTTGCCTCAACTTTACCCCTGGAACAAAAAACTGGGATGTAAGAGCTTACAAAGCAGTTCTGGTGGCAGATGGGAATTGCTGGCATTGTCTGGGAAGCTCCAGCCCTGCAGTGTCAGCATTGTCTGCTTCCTTTCGGCAGCTGCGGTGGTGCGTGTGTGTGATGTCAGTGCTGCTGCTTGTTGCCTCCTGCCACCCACTGGACTCAGCCAGGGTCAGTGCTGCTGTCTCCAAGCTGTTGGTGTTTTGCAGGGGTGGAAGAAATGGTCTCTGCAAGTACTGGAAACTGCACCCCCCAGGCCCAACTGGCTCTGGCTCTGCGCTGCCGACAGATGTTATGAAGTTCACTCTGAAACAGTTTTAATTGCTAAATGCAGCTTCTCAGGTTGCTACATTTGCCAGTCTAGAGACCAGCTCAAAGCAACACCCTCCAGAGGCCAGAGAGAAACAAAGGAAAACCAAAGGGGAGCCTCCACCCGCACTGTCTCAGTTCTCTCCCTGCAAGAAGGAAAGGAAAAGAGCCAGAACCAAGAGGCAAGAGAGCTACTGCCTGAGTGCCCCGAACTTAATAAGATCAGTACTCCCCCAGCCCCAGGGTTCTGTTTCCGGCCATGTTGACGGGTCTTAAAGAAACAGTAACAATTTTGGGCACAGATTGCTATGGAATGCAATCATTTTGGGTTACTCAGGCTAAGACCAAGAGAGATTAGACAATATTTGTTGTCCTACCAATTTGACTACATAGGGCCCAACCAGTGAGATGTTTGGGGCCAGTTTTACAGGCTTTTTCGTGGCACTCGTGGGAGGAATGCTAGACACCCTTATTTACTCCAGGATATACTCAGCTTCTATGTCATAATGAATTAAAACTGTGTTTTTCTGTTTCACTTTGCAGTCCTTTAGATTTGAGGTGAGACAAACAGATGATGTTCCATGTTTTGTGTTTCTGTTTTGGCTGTCTTTAGTAGACTTTCAAAGGACTTCTACTAATGCATGACACCACCATCTACCAGTTGTAGGGGGACCCTTGTAGATAGATACATACTGGTCCACGGGATCTGTCTTGTTTGCAAGTCCATGCTTAGGCAGGCCTCAAAGTGTGTTGGAGGATATTGGTATCTACTGTAGTGTTCCTGGTGTTACCATCAGGATGATGACCAATAGCAGCCATTGTCCCGTAAAATAAAATTATGTATATCTCAGCAGATGCACCAGATGGGACAGGTTAGTTTTCTTAGTTGAAAATGTAGTAAATAGCCATCTGGAACTGATTCTGTGTTGGTGACTATTACAGTCAGTAGCCACCCAGGCTAGTGGTGCTCGACTGTCCCTTAGAGTCATAGGTACAATTCCAGTTTGGGGTAATTTGACCATGACTGGTTGGCCTAATTTTAAATTCTCCTGAAAGGCTTCAATTTTATCATTTGAACTTGATTCAAGAGACATGGGGCTCAAGAAAGCTCATGAAACAGGACTTCCCTTTGGTTCATATCAGTTATTTATCTCATATAATACAGAGGGTAACCTTTCATCTCATCCAGATTTGTGTGGTCTAAGGTAGTGTTTCAGCAAACCATTTGTATGCTCCACCATCCTGTTTGCTTGGAGATAATAAGGTACATGAAAAACCCATTTGATACTTTTCTTTCTGTGTCTGTCTTGTACCATCACACTGGTGAAGTGTGATTGATTTTCACTCTGTATAGAATCTGGAATAGGGAGACTGGAAAACCAATTAGAGTCCTTAAAGAGTAGCAACCATTAGATGTCTTCAGAGGTCCAATATAATCTATTTGCCAAGTGGACCACAGTGCCTTGTTATTTTTGATAAGTAAAGGCAGTGCCTGGTCTGGATGATTTTGTACAAGTCTTAATTGGCACTGGGGACATTGTGTAGAATGCCTTTACACATCTTCTGGGTCAATGGCCAACCTCTACTTTATTATGCAATAAATAAAACCTCTGGTATGCCCCAGTTTACAATGTAACCACTCAGCCAATCAATACCAATGTTGTGGATCTTCCAAGTGATCAATTTTTATCTTTCTAATTTTTGCCATATGATCCACCTTGGTGTTTCAATTGGTCTATAAGGCTTGAGTATTGGCATGAGCTTTGAACTGTCCTTTTGTTAGCATTCAGAAACACACAATCACAGATGGATTACATGCCAGGTGCTTTATTAAGAGTGCTCGGGAACTAGGGGTATAGCTACCCAAATCTAGCTCTGTCCATTTGTTCAGAATGCACATATTTATACCATTTTAGTTATGATTATATAGCTACATATTGGTTTAAATAAAACAATTACTACAATAACTGTACTTATATTGTCCCATGGTATGAACATGATCGCATCTACAGGTACCCTGGAAACTCTAAACATTGATTCTTGTGATCCCCAAATCAACAAATATTTCACCCCTAAATAATTACATTGTTTGTGTTTCTTATCAATATGCTTAATTATAACCTACATAAGTGCGGTTTTGCATGATCCACTAAAAACAAAGCACAGCATTCCTTTCCCATGATTTTAGAAACATTTTAACCCTATACTAACACTTTTTCGGTTAGTTGGGATTGACACTGTAACAAGAACCATATCCAGTCTTCCTTATGCCAAAATCTCCCTTCCATTTACCTCCCAATCTAATGCTTCCCATTGACACCAGCACTGTGTGGCATTAGCCCAATCCTTTCTTATTTACTGCAAGCAGTTCAGCCTTTAATTGTTCCACCTGTGCATTTCCCATTCTTTCTTCTTCTACTTCCATTCCTGTCTGAAAGTTAAGAGCAACTTCTCTGTACTTCCATTTGCCATCAGTCCATTTGACTGAGGCATCAGTGAACTAGGTATCTAACTTGAGAGTCTAAAGTTAATGGGGAAGCATCCTGTGTAGGTCTAAGCTTATATGGCTGTTGCAAAGCCAGAATATCTGGGGTCACAGGTATCCGCAATTTTGTAGGTCCCTTAGTTATATCCATCTGATCTGTGATTCCTGGGGAATACACATACCATTTGTGTACTGTTGTTTTTTTGTGTAATCCCATTAGGCAGAGCACTGCCCTTTTCAGTACTGGCTAACAGGTTAAAAGGTCCTTGGATTTGCATAAGTTGATGCTGTTGAATTTACCTGTTTGAGGGCTCTGGTTAGAGATAATAATCCCTTTTCCCATTCAGTGTATCTTTTTTCAGTATCTTTTAATGCTGTGAAACTGAACCCTTTTGGTTATTTGGGTCCATGATGGCCTTTCTGAAACATATTGCATTATGTCCCATGTTCAGCAAAACCCCATTCAACTATTATAGGATCACTGGGATGAACTGGTCCAAGTGATTGATATGTTTTTAACTCTTCTATTAGTGTTTGCAAAGCCTTTTTGTGACTATCAAGCCACTCCTGTGATCTGGTTTTTCCTCATTACTGAGTACAATGGCCTCACTATTATAGAAAATCCAGGAACATGATTTCTCCAGTATCCTAAAATACCCATGATCTTTTTAAGTTCCTTTTTAGTAGTCGGGGTGGGTTTAGCATTCAATTTTGTAATGGTTTTCTCTGTGATTACAGCCTGACCAGAAATCCACCAGGATCCCAGGAATTTTACCTCCTTAGAGGGGTCTTGGCATTTAGCAGAGAGCACTTCTAACCCCTCATCATTTAATTTATTCCGTATATCCTTGTAGCGGTGTCACCGTAAAAGGGCCCCCGCTGGCTCAGACACCGCCGCAGTGAAGGGGCCGGCTTGGATGCGATCTCGATCTCTGCCGACCTGTGGGTTCTTGTTAACCTTTCCAGCAGCAAGCGACTAGCAGCGAGAGTAAAAGAAGGAGGGAGGCTCCTATGGGTTGGAACAGGGCACCTTTATTTTTCCCCTGGGAGGGACAGAGCTCAGTTCACCCTGTCAGTCCCAGGCAGGTGCCACGCAGGAGCCCGCCCGGAGACAGAGTGCACAAACTTATAAAGGGGGGAAGTTACAGGTGAAAAGATACATCGGGGACCAGTCAGAACTCAGCAGGGCATGGCTCTCTGGGGAATGGACTTTTGTGGGGACAAATCCAGGGAAACTAGGGAGGGACAGCCTGGACCCTGTCCAATCATCCTATGAACCCAGCAGAATTTTCCAGACATCAGGAGTGGTCACAGGGTGACAGACAGGGTCTAGGTATCCCCCGAAATGAAAAACTGCTTGGAGATGACTGTTGGGACAGATTAAACAGGGGAAGAACATAGGGGGGTACAAGGAACAAACCATAGAACAATATAAAAATATTAACAATAATATAAAACAAATATAAAATCCAAAAACACACCACTACATATCCTGTGCTGTTGTTCTTACTGAACCTTCCCCTTCACCCCCTATCAACACATCATGGATATATTGATAAAATTGTACCCCTCTTAGGATTTCTATTTGTTGAGGGAATTCAGCTAGAGCATTGTGTGCTGTTGTGGATGAATGCTTATAGCCTTGGGGTAGGCGATTAAAGGTATATTTATGTCCCCTCCCAAGTAAATGTAAATTTGGGCTTCTCTTCTTCCTGAAGTGTAACCATGAAGAACATGTCTTTTACATCTAAAACTGCCATCCATTTATATGCAGCTACTTGTAGGGTAGTAGTGAGACTAGCAATGCTTGGGACAGCTGCAGGAAATGGACCTGTGTTGGCATTCACCCACCAGTAATTAGTAGCTAAGCACCAGCTTCCATTTCGTTATTGGCCTAACAGGAGAATTGTGTGGGGAGTGTGTCCTAAATAAAATACCTCTGTATTCTATATCCCTAATTACTTCAATTATCCCTTCTCTGGCTGCAGGGGAAACAGGTAAAACTGGAGACATTTTTAATAGATTAATTTTCCTATTTTCTCCAGAAAATTTACTATTTGAAGTTTTTGCAGGCCGGAATAACCAAACATTCACATTGGGCAATTCCCAAACTTTTCCTTTAAGAATATCATATCCTAAAATATTTTCTTCATGGTCTACAATTGCAAATGTGTGTGAGGTCATTTGTTTTCTCCAGGTAACCATAAATGTAATTTAGCAGTATAACATATAATACTTTGTCCATTAAATCCTGTTAAATGGACCCTTTTTCTTTTAAAACTTAAGTTTAAATTTTCAGCATCTGTGGAGGTGATTAGACATATTTGGGCTCCTATATCAATTAGAAAATTCAAAGTTTGTTTTCTAGGTCCTACTAGTAAGTAGATATGGGGCCAGTCCTTATCAGACCAGATAGGTCATAATGGGCCACTGATGAGGCGCAAGGGTTTTTTTCCCTTTTGTGTTTCTGTTGTCTCAAAAGGGTTGGGGGGTGTGGGGAGTGGTTTTCCTGTGGAAGGTTTTTGTTATTTGTGTTTCCCCCTTGTTGTACTACTTTGACCAAGTCTGCTATTACTGCAGTGGGTTGTCCCCTCAGAACTCCATGGGAAATACCTAAAGTTACTGCCATCCTCCACAGCTCATTTCACTCTTCCCAGAAGTGAACAGGGGTTTTTGATCTTTCTACGATCTTGGATGGAGTATGTTCACATTTCAGTTGTTGGGTTTCTCTCAATAGCCTGAGTTTGTTCTCCCTGATGAGTTTCCCAGCCCATTTTCTTTGTGTGGTTTATATAGTGCAAGAGTCCTGCCCACATGGGTATAGGTCATTGTCGTAGTTTCAGTTTGAAACTAAGCAGAAATACCGATTATGTATAGTGATCTAGGTTTGCCAATTTTAGACTCTTCCTGGCTGGCTTGCCAAAAAATGTGGTGGGTCTATCTTCTGCTGTGAGATAGGATTAGGAGAAAATAACAAAGCAGGCCTAAACTTGAAAGGATACAAAGAACAACTTTATTAACAGGACCAAAAAAGAATAACAAGAAATCAGAACACTTTTTCCTTCCCTCCCCACACTTTCTTTCTTTCCAATTAACAATGTACAGAAAAACAACACTCAAAAATCCCAGTCAGTTCTTCACCTCTAAAAATAGGCTTTCTTTAGTTCATTTAGAGAGAAAAGTATTCTTTGCTAATGCTATAGAAAAAGCTCTCTACAAGAAAAGAAGTTCTTGTAGTTTAAAATTCTCACAAATGACAGTTGCCCAGAAATCTGTATTTGTGAGGTTCTTGTCATCTTTCACAGTTTTTTCTCACAACTGTGTTTTTGGTCCATGTCAACTTATTGGGGTACTATTTTAAGCATGAGCCGTTCTAGCATAAAATAAAAGTTCCTTTTATCTATCTCTGAGAACAGAGGTCTTCCCCTTTTATCCCCAGAGCAAGGTTTCCTTACTAAACTTCTAAATACTAGTGCCTCTGCTTATAATTATGGTTAGAACACCAACACCCCCCCAACAACATTCCATGAATTCACAAGAAAAAAACCCTAAAGTCTAATATACTAAGTAT
>VXBS01004068.1:151284-174472 GCA_013400255.1 Sitta europaea | reverse complement strand
TTTTTTTTTTTTTTTTATTCCCACCAAAATCCAGGCAGCTGCTGGGGCTGGAATTGGAGATAACACTTTAATTTCCATCACTTAAAATGCTGTTTTTGGAGCAATTAGGGATGATGAGCACAGTGTGGAGCTGCAGGAATCACTTCAGAGAATTCCAGGCTGGAATTGGGAGGGGAACCTTCAGGATCAGCTCATTCCTGGCCAGCCCCACCATCCTGCCAGGCTGCTGTAAAATCAAATATAATAAATCATTTAATCTCCTCTGAGCTCCTGCAGCCCAGCTCTGGGGTAAAGCACTCCATGATTTCTGTGGGTTTGGTGTCCAGGATTTGGGGTTACAAACCATCCTGGGGCTCCTCAGAGTGGAAACCTCAGAAATTCCTGCCTGGATATGGATGGATTCCTCCTGGAATCCTGAACAGGGAATGTTTCCACAACCCCTTTAAGCTCTCCAGAGGTGATTTAGATTAAAATATTCCTGTTAAACCCAATTTTTTTTTGGGATGGAATGAAATCTTAGGCCCTTCCCTTATTTTAGCTGACCTCAAATCCTAAATAAATGAAGTGTGAGTGAAATTTGAACTTTTTTCATGCCACAAATTCTGTCTGGATCCTGCTGCTGCTGACCTGGGAGACAGCAGCAGCACCCCTGGGAGGCTGGGGAGCTTTGGGGGTTCCTTTCCCAGGCTCTTCCCTTTGGAGCATGAAGCAGATTCCTCGTGTCAGGGTGTGGTTGGTACCAGGTAATTTTTGGGGTCACCAGGCAGGATTTTGTGTCTTGGAGCAGCTCTGGGGGAATCTGGAGGCTGCCAGGGGAGAGTTGATTTTTTTCCTTGATTTTCTCTTGATTTTTTCTCTTGATTTTTCTCTTGATTTTATTTTCTCCATTTTCTTCTTGATTTCTTCTTGATTTTTATTCTTTATTTTTTCTTGATTTTTATTCTTGATTTTTATCTCTATTTTTTTTCTTGATTTTTTTTTTTTTATTCTTTCTTTTTTTTTCTTTGCTTTTTCTTTATTTATTTATTCTGGCTGAGGCTGGAGGGGAGCTGGAATTTGAGGTGCCTCTCTCCTCACCTTACAGGGCTGACCTCAGGAGATGGAGAAGGAAAACTGGAGCCATCTCCCAGGAAAATCCCTGATCCAAGTCTGCAGGTGGCTGAGAAGAGCTGGAGCAGGGGAAATCCCCAGGTAAGGAATAATTTCCTGACCCAGGAGGGCAAACAAAGCTGTGAGTGATTCCTTTAGGGGTGGACAGAGGCAGTGGAGGGAGGGAAGCTGGAAATTTGGGATGTGCTGGTGCTGAGGAGGGCCTGGATGTGAGAGACCCTCTGGAAAAAGGGAATTTGGAGTTCCAGGATGTGAGAATCCTCTGGGAAAAGGGAATTTAGGGTCCCAGGATGTGGGACAACCTCTGGAAAAGGGAAATTTGGAGTTCCAGGATGTGAGAATCCTCTGGGAAAAGGGAATTTAGGGTCCCAGGATGTGGGACACCCTCTGGAAAAGGGAAATTTGGAGTTCCAGGATGTGGGACACCCTCTGGAAAAAGGGAATTTGAGGTCCCACGATGTGGGACACCCTCTGGAGAGAGGGAACATCCTGTGGAGAAAGGAATCTGGGGATTTGGGATGTGCTGCCTCAGTGGAAGGAGGGAAGCTGCTCCCAGAAGGTGAAATACCTATGGAGAGAGGGAAGCTGCTCCCAGGATGTGGGACACCCTTTGGAAAAAGGGAATCTGGGATGTGCTGGCACCGTGGAGAGAGGGAATCTGCTCCCGGGGTGTGGAACATTCTCTGGAAAGGGGGAAATCTTCTCTCAGGATGTGGGACACCCTCTGGAAAGGGGGAATCTGGGAATTTGGGATTAGCAGCCTCTGCGGAGACAGGGAATCTGCTCCCGGGGTGTGAGACACCGTGTGGAAAGGGGGAATCTTCTCTCAGGATGTGGGACACCCTCTGGAAAGGGGGAATCTGCTCCGGGGTGTGGGACACCCTCTGGAAAGGGGGAATCTGCTCCGGGGTGTGGGACACCCTCTGGAAAGGGGGAATCTGCTCCGGGGTGTGGGACACCCTCTGGAAGGAGGGAATTTGGGCTGAGCAGCCTCTGTGGCTCAGGGAATGCGCTGCCGGGCTGTGACCCCGAGCCTTCCCCGGTTTTTTATTCTTTCCGGAGCCAGGTGTGCCGCCCGCCAGCCCTTGCCAGGTAATGGCGCTGTGCCAGGTGCATCCCCTCTGCCTGCAGAGCTGATTTATTTATCAGCTGCCGAGAGCCCAATCCAAGATTTCCATTTATTTGCGGGAGGAATCAAAGCAGGGCGGCGGGATTAAACCGCTTTGCCTTGGCTCGGAAACGGCTTGGAGTGAATTCTGAGGAGGGGAGGGCAGGGCTGGGAGGCTCCTCTGGGCGGCTTTGTCACTTTGTCACCTTCCCCTGCCCCGCAGCTGGGTGGCAGCTGAGCCAGAGCGTGGATGTGTGGGAAATTCCTCCGGGAGGGAAGCGCCAGGCGGCTCCTCCCTGCTGCTGTTCGGGGAATCGTGGGGCAGCCCCCGCAGTTCTGCCCGGGGCAGAGCTGCCTCCCCAAGAACGGGCTGCGAGCTCGACAGCCTCTGGCAGCTCTGCTCTGTAGGGATGGATGCTGGGAGCTCTGGAATGCTTCCTCCTCTTTGGGGTCAGAGCAGCAGGTGACATTTTTCCCTGGGTTTATCTTTGTGGGGGACAAAGGCACAAACTGGCTGCTGCTGCCTGGAGCAGAGGACAAAGCTGCCATTGTGCAGGGCCAGGAGAAAGGGAAAGCTCAGGGGATGGGCTGAGAGCTGTGTGATAGCCCTGCTCTGTTCCTGCTCTGTTCCTGCTCCTTCCCTGCTCCCTCCCTGATCCATCCTTGCTGTGTTCCTGCTCCCTCCCTGCTCCATCTCAGCTCCTTCCCTGGTCATTCCCTGCTCTGTTCCTGCTCCATCCCTGCTCTGTTCCTGCTCCATCCCTGCTCTGTCCCTGCTCTGTTCCTGCTCCCTCCCTGCTCTGTTCCTGCTCCCTCCCTGCTCCATCTCTGCTCCTTCCCTGATCCATCTCTGCTCCCTCCCTTCTCCTTCCCTGGTCATTCCCTGCTCTGTTCCTGCTCCATCCCTGCTCCTTCCCTTCTCCCTCCCTGATCCATCCCTGCTCCCCCCCTGCTCCCCCATTAATGCAGGAGCTCAATCCCCTGCTGCTGTCTCCTGCTCGGGAATGTTCCTGTGGAAGCAGGAAATCTTTCTTCTGGAGCTGGATCAGGATCTGGGCACAGAGTTTTTTAAAAGAGCTGAATCATTGTCTTTAACCTTTCCCAAAGTCTGCAATTCCTGACCTGTCTCAGGACCTTTCCCTCTGCAAAGGCACCATCCTGCTCTTCTCACATCCTTCCCTTCCCTGGAATTCCTTCTTTATTTTTTTTTCCAGTTTTCCTCCCTGCAAAATCCCAGGTGATGGGGAATCACTATGGCAGGCAGGAGGAGGCCTTGGATCATGAATCTCTTGAGCTTCCACTGCCTGAGCACTGCCAGAACCAACCTCCCCAAATCCCCCCCAGAATTGGGAATGGGTTCTTTGGAGAAGGTTTGATGGGAGCTGCTCCATCTTCTTCTCTTGCCACCTCTTCAGGAATTATCTGTGGTTTTATCCTGTGTTTTAGAAATCTGGCAGCTCCCTGGAGAGGAGCCTGATCCCTCTGCCCCTATGGAAAACCAGCAGGCCCCATGCTGCTCCATCCCCTTTTCCTGGGATCCTTGCAGAGATCCCTGCAGTGCCCTTGCTGTTGCTCATCCAATTTTGGATGCTGGGAATAAATGTGACTTCCCAGAGATCAATCTCCTATTGGAAATGCAACAACACAGCCAGGAATTGCTCTTGGAGGGCTCTTCACCGTGGCCACAGGGCTTTAATGGAGCAGGAGCCAATCCCTAATTGATGGGAGCTCCCAAAATCCAATAGCTGATCGATGCAGGGCCACGGAGGGAGCACCATTAAATCTGGACCTCAGGACCTCCCAGGGGAAGGGAGAGAAATGGATTTGGAGGCTCCTGAAGTGATTTCCTGGCTGGAGCCTGGCAGGCCAGGGAGCTCTGCCTGCTCGGTGCCATCCTGGTGTTCCTGGCACGGCTCCATGCTCCATCCAATCCCCATTATCCATCCAATCCCCATTATCCATCAAATCCCCATTAGCCCAGTCTCCCTGGCGTTTGCCGTGGAGCTGAGGCAGCAGAGGGCTGGGAATGGCCATCCATAAAGGCTGGGGAATGTTCCCTGCTCCCCTGGAATCCAGGGAGAAAAGGCTCATAACACACCGGGGGGGGTTGGTTTAATGCCTTTGGTGAGAGGCAGAGGAAGGATTTGAGATGGAATCCAGGTGGGAAATGATCCCTGTTCCTGGCAAGGAAGGTTTCAAAGGCAAACAGGGATGCCGAGGGCAGGGACCTTCTAAATCCTCTGCTCCCTGTGCCCTCACTGCTTCCAAATTCTGCTCCCCCTCTGAATTTGGAAGCAAATTCTGTGCTTCCAGCTCTGCTCCCTGTCCCTTCCCTTTTCCCTGTGCCCTCCCTGCTTTCCACCTCCATTCCCTGTCCCCTCCCTGCTTCCAGCTCTGCTCCCCCTCTGTCCTTTCCCTGTTCCCTGTCCCCTCCCTGCTCGCTGTCCCCTTGTTCCCTGCAATTCCCGGAATTCCCTCTCCGACCCCACCACGCCCACCCGGGACTTGCCGGGATCTGGGACCCCCCACCCTTCCCAAACCCCCTCCCGGCCGCTTTTCCACGTGCTCTCCGCCGGGATGAAAACTGAGGATTTGCTGACGCCTTCCCTGCTTTTCCAGGCAGGGCTTT
The DNA here is from genome assembly GCA_013400255.1 of Sitta europaea. Taxonomy (NCBI): domain Eukaryota; kingdom Metazoa; phylum Chordata; class Aves; order Passeriformes; family Sittidae; genus Sitta; species Sitta europaea. The sequence goes on along the minus strand of VXBS01004068.1, from coordinate 169,625 downwards.
TTGCCCGGACTGGGATTTCCAGCTGATGGGTGTTTCTAGGAATCTCCTGCCCTGGGAGAAGGGGGATCGGTGATGCTCCAGCTCTCCCGTTTTCCCGGCTCCCGCTTCCTGAGTGACTTTTAAAAAGCCGTGGAGTGTTCCTGGAGTCTCATCCTTCAGGGAACACGTCAGCCCGGGAGCGGATCCTGAAAAGCTCTGGATGCGAGGGGAAGGAGGGGGATTGGCCTGCGTGGGAAGGGGGCCTTGGCAGCGCCACAAAAACCTGGGGGAAAAGAAAAATGGGAATCTGTGATTTGTTTGGCGTTTCCTTCCCGGTTTTCTCACATTCCTCCGCCTGACTCATAAACCTGCTGCTCTGCATTTCTGGGATTCAGCCTGAATGACCCGGAGCTCCGCAGCCCCCCTGGAATTGCTCAGCAGGATCGGTCCCGGGGCATCCCTGCTCCTCGGGGGAGTTTTTTTTCCTTTGGAAACAGCTGATTGCTGTTTAATTAACAACAATTCACGCCTTCCGCGAGGCTTGGGAATTGCCCAGAGGAGCTTTTTTTTCCAGGATGCTGCTCTCTGTGCTTTATTCCCGAGGCTGGGATGAGTTGAGCCCGGGGATTCCCAAAATCCCTCAGAAAAGCTGGAAAATTCACCTTGGCGAGTCACCCTGGCTAATCCACAAAACACAGAAGGGTCAGGAACAAATCCCTGGCGTTTCACGGCAGCGGGAAGAAAACAAAATTTCATCCAAGGGCTTTTATTTTTGATTCCATAGAGAAACTGATAATGGAGCTCCCTTCTTCCCAAAGCGTTGCCATGGCAACCGTCGGGATGCGGGGATGGATGGGAAGTGTCACCCTGGAGGAGAGCGGGGACAGCTGCTGCCTGAGGGGCACCTGGGGTGGAGGGGCTCCAGCTGGGAGAGAGAATTCCAGCTGGGATAGGGGATTCCAGCTGGGATAGAGGGGTTACAGGTGGGATAGAGGGGTTACAGGTGGAATAAAGGATTTCAGCAGGAGTAAAGGGGTTACAGGTGGGATAATGGGGTTACAGGTGGAATAAAGGGGATCCAGGTTGGAGAATGAGATTCCAGATGGAATAAAGGGGTTCCAGATGGATAGAGGGGTTCCAGGCAGGATAATGGGGTTCCAGGTGGGATAATAGGATTCCAGATGGAATAAAGGGGTTCCAGATGGATAGAGGGGTTCCAGGCAGGATAATGAGGAAATAAAAATATTCCAGCTGGGATAAGGGGGTTCCCGCAGAAATAGAGGTGTTCCAGCTTTTCCCTGCCTCTTGTTTTTCCAGCCTTTTCCTCCAGTTAAAAAGCTGGAAAAATCCTGAGAAATTTCCTCCAGAGGCTGGAATTGCTGAGCTTGGAAGGGCTGGAGGGGTCTCAGTGCCTGCTCCGTGTCACTGCTGGAAGATGGAAAATAAATCTGGGAAGGGGGAGCAGGGAGAGCTCCTGGAGGAGCTGGAAATTGGGAATCTCCTGATGGATATTCCTGGTTATTCCAGAGCCTGCCAGCATCCCTGCTCTCGTGTCCTTGATTATCAGGGCTGGAATCTGGGAAAAGCTCCTGGATCTCCTGCAGAGGCAGGAGCTGTCGCCGAGCCAGGAGCTGGAGGCAGAGCAGATGGTGACCTGCTTTTGCCAGGGAAGGGGTGAGGTTGGGAATGCACCCCTGGAAGCAGGATTTGGGGAAGAGGCAGGGCCTGGGATACACTGGGATTCATCCCAGCCAGCTCAGAGCTGGCCTTTTGGCAAAGCAAATCCCCGTGGTCCTGAATTTGTAAACTTTGGCTTGGTTTAATGTGAGCAGATTGATCCAGTGGGGTTTAATCTCCAATTATTCCCACCAAAAACTCCAGGAGAAGTGGCTTTTCCCATGCCAGCCCCCAATTCCACATTCCAGCCCCATCCCTGAGGAAGTTTTCCCCAAACCAGGGAGAATTGAGGATATTTTCCTGTTTTTTTCCTGTGCTGCTGCAAGCTGATTCCCTGCTCTGCCTGTGAACGTCTGCTCCTCCTTGGATTCTTGGATTTCTTGGCTCCAGGAGCTTCTCCTGGGAGTTTGGCCACGTTTTTGCTTCGTGTTGGGGCTTTGTGAGGGGTTCAGCTCCAGGGAAATCGGGGTTGGAGCTGCTTTCCTGCTCCACATCCAGCTCCTGCCTTGGAAAAAACTGAATTCCTGGAGTGTTCTGCTGGAAAATGGGCAGTTCTGGGAGGTGGTGGGAGGCAGGGTGTGTTCCTAGGTCTGTGGAAGCAGGAAAACTCTGGAATGTTCTGCTGGAAAACAGGGATTTTGGGGATGTAATCATTGGAGGGAGGGAGCATTCCTGGGTCTGGGGAAGCAGGAACAGTCAGGAATGTTCTGCTGGAAAACAGGGATTTTTGGGAGGTAATAATGGGATTCAGGGTGTGTTCCTAGGTCTGTGGAAGCAGGAAAACTCTGGAATGTTCTGCTGGAAAACGGGGCCGTGCAGGGAGAGAGCAGAGGCTGAGGAGGGTTGTGGTAATTAGGGCAGGGAGCTGGGCAGGCAGATGAGTCACTCAAGGATTAGGGAAATCTCAGCTGGATTATTCCAAGGGAAAATCCGGCAGCTGCTGGATCTGGGCAGCCCCAGAGTCCCCTCGAGGGGGGAACCTGGCAGGGCCCCACCCTGGCAGGAACCTCCTGGCTCGAGGGGATTTGGGTGCCAACCCAGGGGCAGGGATCCAGCAAAGGGATCCTGCTCCCCCTGCAGGGCAGGAGAGCCCTGCCCTATCCCAGCCCGTCCCTGAGTTATTCCAGGTGACAATTGTTTCATTCCAGGTGCTCCTGATTTATTCCAGGTGCCCCCGATTTATTCCAGGTGCCCCCGATTTATTCCAGGTGCCCCCTGATTTATTCCAGGTGACAGTTGCTCCAGGTGATCCCTATTTTATTCCAGGTGTCCCCTGGTTTATTCCCAGTCCCATTCCCAGGGATGAGCAGCAGCCCTGCCCCAGGGCTTGCTATAAATAGATTATCCTTAATCCTAAAAAAGATCAAGCAGTGCAGATTAAGGGATTCTGGGGGGAATTTTCCAGCCTGTGGACAGAGGGATGAACATCCCTCTTCTGTGTCCCACAGGATTTTGCCACAGGGATCTGCACATTCCCCTGACTGCCCTGGGTGATCAGAGACCCTGACACAAAGTCAAAAACACACAAAAAATAAGTGTTTGATTTGAGCCCATAATAAAAAATTACCAACCTTGTGTGAAGATTTACAAGGCACAAGGTTTAAGTGGAGTGATAGTTAACTTGTCACAGAGTAAAAATGTTGAATTTTGAGTTTTTATAATAGAAGTTCAAAGGACAAAGATGCAGAAATCAGGGCATGTCTCTGCCCTTCTTCTTCTTCATCTTTTACCCTCCATCTTCTTCTGTGATAGTGAGACTTTTAATTAATTTAGAATAAAAACACACTATCCAACATAAGCGATAAGTATTAAAAAATTATTGTAAATAAAATACACATAGTGATAACACCCCCCAAAAAAGTAGTCAATCCACCTAACCCTGACCTAGAAACCAAAGCCACAATATACTAGACAGCCAAAAACCAACCAACCTTAGACCTCAAACCAGGAAAAGAGAGACTTTTAATAATCAGGGGTTACAGCACAAACCCCACAAGGTCCCCACCCCTCGCTTTGGGGGCTGTCACATCCCTGCGGGGTGGTGGCACTTGGTGAGTGTCCCCCAAAGCTGCTGTGCCCCCCTTCCCAGGCCTGGGGGTCACCCCAGTGTCACCTCCTGCCACTGCAGCCCCTCTGCCCAGCAGACATTTCCCCTGCCTGTGCCCGGGCAGCCACCACGTGGAAATAATACAAATTAATTCGAAGGGAAATCAAATCCAGGCTCGTTTATAATTAGATCATCCACAGGCTCCTGGCTTAATTAATTATGTTAATAGGGCCTGGGGAAACGTGCAGGGCTGGGCACAGCAGGTGCTGGGTGGGATTGGGGGCAGAGGGAGGTGGGGATGTGTGGCTGGGGGAGCTCTGGGCCTGCTGTGGGGACCAGTGGGGGCCAGCATCCTTTTCCTGCTCATGGAATGAGGCTCATCCCCTTCCCAAGGGGCTCAGCTGGTGGAGTTTCCCATCCCCACGGGGTTTGGGTTCTTTCCTCGTGGTCCCCCCTCGCCGTGGTGCCTGTGCCCTGCTCCAGTTCAGCCTCTCTGGGAGTGGGAGGCTCCCGGGACCTGCACCCCTCCTGCCCATCCACACAGCTCAGAGCATCCCTGGGCTCCAGAGCATCCTGATCCTGGGATCCAGAGCATCCCTGGCCATGGAGCCAGAGCATCCCTGGCCATGGATCCCAGAGCATCCCTGGCCATGGATCCCAGAGCATCCCTGGCCATGGAGCCAGAGCAGCCTGGCCATGGAGCCAGAGCAGCCTGGCCATGGATCCCAGAGTGTCCTAACCACGGATCCCAAAGCATCCCCGACCCTGAATTCCACAGCATACTTGTCCTGGGCTCTGGAGCATCCTTGTCATGGGACCCAGAGCAGCCTGACTCTGGGATCCAGAGCATCCCTGACCCTGGAGTGCAGGGCATCCCTGTCCTGGGATCAAGAGCATCCCTGTCCTGGGACCCAGAGCATCCCTGACCCTGCATCCCACAGCATCCTTATCCTGGGATCCAGAGCATCTTTTCTGGGATGCACCGCCCGCCCAGCGTCCCCCCCAGCAGCCGGGCCGGGCCGTGCGGGGTGAGGGCAGCGCTGCCGGCCCTGAGCAGCTCCATCCCGGCTGGAGCCTTTCCCGGGGGAGCGGCGTTCCCGGGAGGAGGGATTCCCTGGCAGCAGCTTCCCCGCGGCAGAGGGCAGCAGCAGGCCGGGCACGGCGGCACCGCCGGAGCCTGCCCGGGCCTGCCGCGGGCTTCGGGGGCTCTGGAGCACGGGATGGGCACCCCTGGATGGGGGGTTGGATTCCCAAAGTGCTTCCCCGGGGGATTTGTGGGCCGGGAATGATTCAGCTCCTGCAGGAGAACAGGGGCTGAGCTTCCCTCTGCTCCCCCTGCGGTCGGATCTGGGCAGCTCTGGCAGCCTCCTGGGATGGGAGAAGGGACTGGGAGCAGGATTTTGGGGGAATTGGGGCTCTGATAAGGGGCTGGAGACCCTTCCCACCTTGCCAGGAGAAAAGGGATTGGGAGAAGGATTCTGGGGGGAATTTGGGACTCTGATAAGGGGCTAGAGACCCTTCCCAGTTCATCAGGAAAAAGAGGTTGGGGAGAAGGATTTTGGGGGGGAATTTGGGGCTGTGATAAAGGGCTGGAGACTTTCCCAGCTTTCCTCATTCCAGCAGGAGAAAGGGGGTGAGGAGCAGGATTTTGGGGCTGTGATAAGGAGCTGGAGACCTCCCCAGCTTTCCTCTCCTGAAGAGGGTCGGGATTAAATGTTAGGAATGGGAAGGAGCCTGGCGTGGCCGCATCCCGCTCCCGGTGCCCTGGCACGGCTCTAATCCCAGGTAATTGGATTTACAGGGAGCGCTGTATCCAATTACAGGGCCCTAATTAACGACCCGCAGTTACAAGTGCGCCGTGCCTCGCTCGCAGCAATCGGGATTAATTTTTCCAGGATCCACAGGCAGCCGCTGGCTGCAGGATCCGCCCGCCAGCGGAATGCAGATAATCGAGCTGCCAGCAGGAGGAGGAGGCACTTCCAGGGGTGGTGGGCACAGCTCTGGAATTTGAGGGTCCTGCTGGAATAAGGAGGGTGTGGAATTGCTGGAGCAAATCCAGAGGAGATGCTCCAGGAGCTGCTGTGGAGCCAGGCTGGGAGAGCTGGGAATGTTTCCCTGGAGAAGGGAATTCTCCAGGGGGGGCTCAGAGCCTAAAGGGGCTCCAGGAGAGCTGGAGAGGCACTGGGAACAAGGGATGGAGGGACAGGGCACAGGCTTCGGACTGGGAAAGGGGACATTTGGGGATATTGGAAAGGAGTTCCTGGCTGTGAGGGTGGGATGGAATTCCCGGAGGAGCTGTGGCTGTCCCTGGATCCCTGGAGCTGTCCCAGGAGCAGCCTGCGACAGGGAAACCGTCCCTGCCATGGAATGAGATGGGTTTTAAGTTTCTTGCCAACTCCAATCATTCCATGGTTCTATGATGAAGCCCTGGAATTCCCAGAGATCCCTCGGGATATTCCCATGCATGGACACACCAGATTTGGGGACTGGGAGCAGCATCCCTGTGTGGGGCATCCCCTTTTCCGCCCTCCCCAGCATTTCCCACCTTTCCCTGGGGTTGTTCATTCCTTTTCCCTCCCTGCTGCATTGAGCTGCTGCCGAGCCATTCCCGGGATGAGGCCTGAGGGATCACCAGCTGGGAATTGCTTTATTCCATGACAATCCTCGGCTGTGCAGCTCCAGGTGTCTGCCCTGCAGCAGTGCTGGGATTCAGCCCCTTTTCCCTCCTCTGGAAAAAAAAATGAAATCCCAAAGTTACAAGAACTCGAGGAATATTCATCACTCCAGCAGTCCCTGGGATTTTCCTGCATTCCAAGGGGCAGCCAGGGCTCCAGGATTCCCTGCCAGGCATCATCCCGGGATTTCTGGCCCTGGAAAAGCAGTGGGATCACTTCTCCTCATTGCTCTGTTTGCCATTCCTCATTATGATGTTCCCAAGCATCCACCAGTTCCCAGCTCGGGACATTAATCCAGCACAAACCAGAGGCTTATCCAAACAGGGAATCTTCCTCGGTGATTTCAAACTAAACTTGATAAATCCTTCATAAAAGAAAAAGGGATTTCATCTCCGAAGGGTCCGTGGAGGGATAACGGCTCCGGAGCTGCACATCTTCATTTGCCCCGGGTTCTCCCCGGGAGCTGCACGTTTGCTCCTGTTCCCACCGGATTTTTTCCTGCTGGTGCAGAAATCCCAGCCTGGGCGCCATTCCCAAGGCCGTGCTCCTGGCTTTGGTGTCCACAGGGGCTGGGATTTGGGGCTGGATCTTGGGGAGCCAAGAGGGAAGCGCTGATGGACAGGGGGGGATCTTTGATTGTCCCATCCAGGGATGATCCCAGTGGCTTTTTGATCCAGTGACAAGCGGGGACATCTGCCCGTGTCCCCGTCCAGCCCGACCCTGCTATTCCCGGACTTGGGAGTGGCAGGATGGGAAAGGCACCGAATTTGGCGACGGGGACATTCCTTGGCTGCTCTGGTGGCTCCGTCCGCCCTCGGCCGCATCCCCGCGATGCTCAGCTCCTTCCCAGGCATCGGGAAACTCCAAGCGGATCCCTCGGATCCGCATCTCCGGCCTCTCCATCTTTTTATTCCCAGCCCTCGCTCCCTTCCTCTCCCTCCCCGAGCCCCCCTCAGCTCCTCACGCAGGGCTTTGATCTCCGGGAAGCCCCTTCCTCTCTCCAAACCCTCTGGAATGCTCAGAGGAGACTCATGAAAATAGATGAGGCTGCCTTTGATCGCCGCGGTGCTCGCAGGACCTTTCCCAGCGCCGGGCTTCAAGCGCAGCCTCCCCCTTTCATCCCCGCTCCGAGCTGGAGACCCGGAGCTGCTCCTCAGCCTCCCGGGAAAAGCTGGGGGGATGCCGGCCCTTGGGGAGCCCCCCCGACCCTGGTGAATCCCTGAAAACTCAGCAGCCGTCAGGGAGGTGGAAAAGCCGGGGGGATTTTGGGGAGCTTGGCAAGAACACATGGAGGTGGTGCTGGAACTCTGGGGAAAACGGGAAAGGGAAGGTGAAGATAAAAACGATCCTGGGGAGAAAAAAAGAAAAGGTTGGGAAGCAAAGGAGGAGGTGGCCAAGGGCAGCTGCACCCCCTGGGCAAAACTCGTCAGGCCTTTGGAGCGACGTGTCTGGGTTGGATAAACCAGGAATAATTAATTACTCCTGTCCCTACTCCCGACCCTGGACTGGGCTCTGTCCCATCATTGTCCCAACATTGTCCTTCCATCCCATCACGGTCCCTCTGTCCCACCGAGGTCCCCCTTGTCCCATCATTGTCCCCCCATCCCACCACATTCCTCTGTCCCACCACGGTCCCCCTGTCCCTTCTCGGTCCCTCTGTCCCATCTCTGTCCCCCTGTCCCATCTCTGTCCCTCTGTCACTTCTCGGTCCCTCTGTCCCGCCCCGGCTGGCAGAGCCCGCGCTGAGCCCTTAATAAGCCGTGATTCACACCCCGTGCTTAATTAGCAATTCAGTTAACGGTTTGTAATTCAGGCACGACCCTGATTGCATCCGAACGCTGCTTTATTTCTTCTCTGCCGCTCGCATTCTGAGCACTAATTACGCCTCTTTGGATGCTAATTGCTTCCCAGCCCTCTGCCGCTGTCTTTCCTGAGCAACATTTATTTTTCATGCGTCCATGTGTTTAAACTAAGAAAAGCCGGGAGGGAGGTGGGAGGCGGGAGCCGCGTCGGTCCAGGGTTTCTCCGGGATCAAACGTGCCGGGAAAGGTGAGCTGGGAAGTGAGCGTGGGAAAGAGCCGGGATGCCGCCTCCTCCTCCTCCCTCTGCTCCAAACCCCTCTGTGCCCCTCGGGATGGGGGTCAGGGATTCACCAAGGCCGCGTTCCTTTGGGACATTCCAGCGTGGATGGGAACGACCCGTGGGAAGGGATAGGGATGGAGCCCTGGGGGGATCGGGATGGGGATCAGGATTAGGGATGGAGCCCTGGGGGGATCGGGATGGGGATCAGGATTAGGGATGGAGCCCTGAGGGGATCGGGATCAGGATTAGGGATGGAGCCCTGGGGGGATCGGGATGGGGATCAGGATTAGGGATGGAGCCCTGAGGGGATCGGGATCAGGATTAGGGATGGAGCTCTGGGGGAATCAGGATTAGGATTAGGGATGGAGCCCTGGGGGGATCAGGATTAGGGATGGAGCCCCGGGGGGATCGGGATGGGGATCAGGATTAGGGATGGAGCCCTGGGGGGATCAGGATTAGGGATGGAGCTCTGGGGGGATCGGGATGGGGTGCTGTACTGGGGATGAAATCCTGGGGGATCAGGATTGGGGATGAAGGACACCTCCCTGTCCCTGCTGTCCCACAGCGCTCTGTCCCGCTCCGTGCCTCAGTTTCCCCACCCAGAGCAGAGCACGGGGGCACATCCCGGTGGTGCTCTGGGATATTCCAGGGATATTCCAGGGATTTTCCAGCGGGGCAGAGGACGCTGGACATTCAGGACGGTGGCAGTGACTGCCCAAGGTGTCGCGGTGTCCCTGGCTACCCTCGGCACCCCAAAAAGGCGGGAAGATGCGGGGAGGGATCCATGTTTTCCTGCCTTTTCCAGAACTTTCTGCACCTGGCACGGCGCGGGAGGCTCGGGGTGGTCGGTGCCAGGCCTGGAGGAGCCGATTCCCGGGCCAAAGCCGCTGGAATTTGCATTTTGCCTGGCGTTCCATGAATAGTTAATGGCAAGAACCCACAGGAGGGTCCCGCAGCAGCGGGGAAAACATGCCATGAATATTCATCTGGCAGGAAAATGCGGCCAGAGACGGGTTGGAGTGACAGCTGTCAATCACCCAGCGCTGCGGGGAGGATGCGCCTGGCACGGGGGTTCTGGCACGAGGATTTAGGGGGTCCCGGCACGGGAATTTGGGGGGTCCCGGCACGGGAATTTGGGGGGTCCCGGCACGGGAATTTGGGGGGTCCTGGTACGGGGATTTGGGGGGTCCTGGTACGGGGATTTGGGGGGTTCTGGCACGGGGATTTGGGGGGTCCTGGTATGGGGATTTCGGGGGTTCAGGTGCGGGGATTTNTTTGGGGGGTCCTGGTACGGGGATTTGGGGGGTTCTGGCACGGGTATTTGGGGGGTCCTGGTATGGGGATTTCGGGGGTTCAGGTGCGGGGATTTGGGGGTTCCTGGCATGGGAATTTGGGGGATCAGGCATGGGGATTTGGGGGATCCAGGCATGGGGATTTGGGGGATCCAGGCATGGGAATTTGGGGGATCAGGCATGAGGATTTGGGGGATCCCAGCACGGGGGTTTGGGGGATCCCAGCACGGGGATTTGGGGGATCCAAGCACGGGGATTTGGGGGATCCCAGCACGGGGTTTGGGCTTGAAGAAGGTGTCACCAACCTTCCAGCCCCTGGATTCGGGATCTCCGGGCACAGCCTGCGGAGGGTTAAATCCCGGCATGGAGGTGGGAGATGGGAGCAGCATCCATTAATTAGCGCCTGCATTGCGGGCCATTAATGCAAAGCTTTATTAAGCCGTGGTTTCCCAGCCATGCTCCCGACAAATCCCCTCATTCCCAGCTTTTCCAGGCCCGGGTTCGGGCTCATCCCGTCGTGTTTGGGCTGTGGCAGAGCCGGCGCTGGGGCTGCGAGCGCACCTGCGAGCCTCACGCTGCGCTCCATTGACGCAATCGTGTTTATTTATTTAAAATATTTGGCAGCGGCCGAGGGAGCCGAGCGAAAATCCCATTTGCATCGGATTCCTGCGGAACGGCCCCGCCGCCCTGGCGGGCGCCGGCCAATTAAAAATCCATCAGGAGCAAGGGAAAAACAAACTCCCGGATCCCTCCTGCTCCGTGTGGAAAGTTAATAACGGAGCCGGCACCTGCAGCAGGAGAGGGGAGGCAGGGACCGGAGGAGGGGGCAATTAATGAGCGGGGAAAGATGAAGGGGAGTAATTGAGAGGGGCTGAGTGTGGGCACGTGTGAGGGGTGGGCGCTGTGATTCCATGGTTCCATGATTCCCATGATTCTATGATCCCAGGAGTCCATGATTTCCATGATCTCACGATTCTNTATTCCCCCATTTCTCCATTATTCCCCCATTCTCCCATTTCCATTCCCCCATTTCTCCAGGGATGGGACAGCCATCTCTCCTCATTATTTCCAAATTGCTCTCCCGCAGCCCAAGGCAGAGCTGATCTCTGAATATGCAGCAGCAGAAGCGATTCCTCTCAGCCTTTAAACAGAAAAACCTGAAATGTTTTTACCCTTTTACAATGGAATATNTTCTATGATCCCTTGACTCCATGACCCCATGACTCTATGATTCCATGACTCTGTGATCCCATGATCCCATTATTCCATTTCCCCATGATCCCATTTCCCTATGATCACATGATCCCGTTTCTCCATTTCCATTTCCCCATTATTTCCCCATTCCNAGGCACTCGCTGCTGGCACAGCGACGAAAAGAGAATAAAATCCAGCCCTGAAACCTCAAAGCCAAACGGTCGCTTCCAAACCTTGACAATTTTTTTCCCCATTAGATATATTTTTGGAAAGCTGAAAAAAATTTAAAAATATTCATTTCTGACCANCCATCCCCATTCCCATTCCCCATTTCTCCATTCTTATTCCCCCATTTCTATTCCCCCGTTCCCAAATTCCCATTTCCCATTCCCCCATTTCTNTTTTTATTTATTTTTTTTTTTATTGGCAGATCCCTAAACCCCTCTGATTCGCCAGAAAATTGAATATCGGTTATTATTGAAATATTGAATTATTGAATTATTAAATATCTGGAGGATTTTGGTTCAGATAAACCCGTGACGCTCCAGGCTGGGGAGGAGGGGGGGCGATCCAATTATTAATAAAATTAATGGGATGATTAACCCCGCCGATAAATCGGGATTGATCTCCCACAGTTCACAGCTGGGATCGGAATTCCAGCTCCTGGAAAGGTTTTTTATCTTCCCCACTGATGCGTCATTAGCAGATAATTGAATTTTTTATACTCAAATTCTTGGTCCCACAAATAGAGCTGAGTCGTGTTCCCACTTTTCCTGCTTTTCCCAGACTGGAATATTTTTAATATTTCTACTTTTCCTGCTTTTCCCAGCCTGGAATATTTTTTAATATTCCTGCTTTCCCTGCTTTTCCCAGACCCTTTGCTGCTTCCCAGACTGGAATATTTTTAATATTTCTACATTTCCTACTTTTTCTGTTTTCCCAGCCTTGAATATTTCCAATATTTCTGGTTTTCCCGCTTTTCCCAGCCTGGAATATTTTCTAATATTCCTGCTTTCCCTGCTTTTCCCAGACCCTTTGCTGCTTCCCAGACTGGAATATTTTTAATATTTTTAATATTTCTCCTTTCCCTGCTTTTCCCAGACCCTTTTTCCCTTTTTATTGTCTCCATCCATCCATCCATCCATCCATGGATCCATCATCCATCCATCCATCCATCCACCCCTTTTCCCTTTATCCCTTTTCCTTTTCTTCCCCTCCATCCATTCCTTTTATCTTTTTTCTCCACCCATCCCTTTTCCCTTTATTTTTTTTACTCTGTCCATCCCTTTTCCCTTTTTTCCTCCATCCATCCTTTTATTCCTTTTCCCTTTTCCCATCCATCCATCCATCCATCCATCCATCCATCCATCCATCCATCCATCCATCCATCCATCCATCCATCCATCCATCCATCCATCCCTTTTCCCTTTCTCCATCCATCCCTTTCACCTTTATTTTATTTTATTTACTCCATCCATCCCTTTTTGCGCTGTTTTGGGGGAAAGTTAGGATTTGGGATTGGATCCCTTGGGATGTGGCAGCTCTGTGGGGCCGGGGAGTTGTTGCATTCCCGGGAATTAACAGAAATGAAGGGAATGGCGCTGGAAAACTGGGATTTGCGGTGGGAATGGGGACAAGGCTGAGGGGTTTGGGGCGTTTGGGTATCCCCAGAAACCTCGGGGACATCGGAGAAAATCGGGAATAGGAAATATCCCCGAGGAAAAGAGGCTGCAGAGAGGACTGGGAAGATCCTGGGGGTTTTCATGTGGGAATGAAGGACCAGCTGGAAAAATCCCTTTTTTTCCCCTCCTATCTCCTCTCCCTGGCGATGCCCAAGGAACCCTGGGGGTGACAGCTCCATCTGCTGCTCCCGGTGGATTTGGGGGAGCTGGCGGGGGGCTGGGACCCCCAATCCCTGCTCTGCATCCCCAAATTCCCCCTCTGGAAGGGAGGAATCGCCGCCAGCCCCCGCCCGGCTCGTGGCAGCGATTACGGCTCCGCACATCACAGCGCCTTTGATCCGCCGACTTTTCCTTTTTGCTGCCATCTCCCATTCATTAGCCGCGCCGTTTATTACTTTAAACTTTGAAAAACACACCAAAAGCTCGGGTTTTTATTTCTGTTATTTTTTTTTTAAAAGGATGTTTTCCCTAAAGGGACGGGTGGTGACACCCTGCTGTCCCCTCCGAGGCGGGGGCAGAGGGGACGCAAACAGCTCCGGGCTCCATCCCTGAGCTTTGGGATCCCTTAATTAAGGTCAGGAAGATGTGAGGATTCGGCGAGTGGAGCCATGGCTCCCTAAATAACCCGAAATAACCCCAAAATCGCCTCTGCCCCCTCCCGTGGGCGCCCGGGGCGGGGGCTCCTCACCCGCGTGATTCCCCCCGAGCCGCCGCCGCCGCTGGAAAAGGTTCTTTTAATCAGGGCTAATTTTATGCATCATTAACAGCAGGCCTTGATTAGAAGGAAGGAAAGTTCAGCCGAGGGGAAGATGAAAAGGAGGAGGCGGGTGGGGAAGGGGGTTTGGGGGGTTTGGGAGTTTTGGGGGTTTGAGGACAAAGGGGCTCTCTTGATGCCGCTGCTGCCTGGACTGAGGAGAGGGCAAAGGGGATTTTTTGGGTTGAGATGCTTCATGCTCAGCACCCGAGTGTCCCTGCTGTCCCCTGAGTGTGGCCTGGGTGACAGAATGCAGGAGATTCCATCCTTTGGGAGGAAATTTGGGATAAAGTGGCTCTGCCGATGCCAGAGCTGCCAGGATTGAGGAGAGGACAAAGGGGATTTTTTCTGGGGGGTCCCTGGGTGGTTGAGACCCTTCGTGCTCAGCCCCCGGGTGTCCCTGCTGTCCCCTGCCAGTGATGGGGTGCAGGAGGTCCCATCCTTTGGGGTCCCTTTCGCTCAGGAGGTTTGGGACAAAGGGACTCTGCTGATGCTGGGGCTGAGGGGGGATTTTGGGGAGCCCTGCACAGCCCCGAGCAGCGCAGACAGAGGAGATTTTCCCCTTCCTTCCTTAACACCATTTTCTGCATTAAAGCTCTTTGCAGCGTCTCCTGCATCAAAGGAATCTCTTCCACAGGCGAGGGATCAAACACGCCCTGAAATCCCCGGTCCCTGAGGGGGGGAAACGGAGCCAGCCGCGCCCAACACCCCACAACCTCCCCTGGCCCTTCCTGACCCACCCCAGAAGGATCTGGGGCTGGAAGCTGTGCTGGGGCTCAGCCAGACCCCCGGGATCAGCGTCCAGCCCCAAATCCCACCAGGATCACCCAGGGATGCCCATCAACCCCACAACTTCTCTTGTCCCCTGCTGCCTTCTCCTTGGCCGGATTTGGGGCAGGATTTGGGGCTGGCCGCTGCTCCCGGCCTGTCACACCCCGGGCTCAGCCCACCCGTGGGGTTTCACTCCGATTTCCCGGGGATCAGTCCCCATGATTCCTTGGAGTCAGCCCTGATTCTCCCTCCTCTTCCTCTTCCTGACCTTCTCCCGCTGTTTTTTCCCTCCGAGTGAGGGCGCGGCCGTAAATTTCAAATCCTCCACGAGGAAAACAACATCTGTTTACCCTCCTCGGCTGCGCGGCACGAGGGGAGAAGGAGGGAAAAGGCAAAAAGGCGCCCGAATGGCTCCTCAGGGGGTTGTTTCTTTATTTATCCCCAGGGAAAAATCCATCCCCAGCTCCTCCAGGCGAGGTTTCCCCTCTCCAGGCGGAGATGGAGAAGGGACAACCCTCACAGAAGCAAAAATCCCCACTTTCCCCGGTTTAAATACCCGAAAAGCGGAGGATTTAAAACCTAAATGCCCAGAGCACCTTTGCTGATGGGGTGTGAATTTACGAGGGCTCAAATAAAACCTGATAAAACCCCGATAAAACCCGACCGGGAGAAGCTGCCGAGAGATTCCTGCATCCCTCAGGGATGCAGAGCTGGGGGCTGGGAAGGGGAAAGGTTCCCGCTGGGATCTCCCAGCGGAGCTCGCACATTCCCGGCGAAACTGCAAATCCCCCGGCGGGGAAGTGCTGATGAGCATGAAATAAATTACGGTTAATTGGATCAAAACATCGCGGCGCCTTTGTTCCCTCGCTGCCGCCGCCAGCTGCCAGGTGTGGGGACAGCGGTGGCACCAGCGGTGCCCGATGTCACCGCCGCTCTGAAATGTCACAGCAGTTAAGAGGTGAATGTTTAATTAAATCCCAATTTTCCCCTTTCATCATCCCCTCCACACCCCCTTTCCCTCGTACCCGTCGATTGCCAGCTCCCAACTTTGAGTAAAATAAGATTTAAAAAATGGAGTAAAATGAAAAAAAGCCCCCAAAGTTCCCCTGGAATATGACGCCCGTAATGAGATCAACTTAATTGAACGATTTTACGGTGTCATCCTCACTTCCCTTTTTAATTAGGTCCTTCTTCCATAACAACGGGAATCCGTGGGATTGGGAACTTCCAGGAGTGGTTCATTAGCCGCAGCACGGAGAGCTGGAATTATCCATGGAATTATCCATGGAGAGCAGGAACAGGTTCTAGGCAGGGGGGCAAAATCCCGGTGGTTCTGGTGTTTGGGGGTGGCAGGAGGAGGTGACACTGAGCCCTTTGTCCCTTCTGTCCCTTCCTCACCTCTGCTGTGCCCTCATCGGGAATTAATTGCACTTAGGAGCAGAAACAACCTGATAAAACGGGAATAAAGAGGATAAAACGGGAATAAAGAGGATAAAACGGGAATAAAGAGGACAGAAGGTCAGGAGGCACTGGGGACTGGTGGCACAGTGGGGACAGGCTGTGGGGTGGCACCAGCCCCTCCCTGGCACCGCAAGGATCGGGATGTCCCGAGCATCCCTGCCCTGCCCCTGCCTGCTGGTGACAACACCGAACACCACTCTGGCCCATCCCTGCCGCAAAAATCCGGGAATTCCGCTCCTTTTTCCCCACCTGGCCTCTCCAGAGAGCGCAGAAACCCCTGGAAAGGGAGGGAGGGAGGGAGAAGAGATGCGCTGACCGAAACCTCGCTGGAAAATCCGCACTCAGGCGCTTCCCAGGGGATCCGGGAGCTTCCCGAACTCCTGAAAACTCGGAACTGGGGCAGGGCCGGGGCCGTGCGAGGCGTTTTCCCCGAGTTTTCCCCGCGATTTCCGCGCTCCCCGCGGGCTCCGGGCAGGTATCGAGGCGGGGAGAGCACTCAGTGCATTAGCGGCGTCCTGCGCTCCTCGCACGCAGCCGGGCTGTAATTAATCATTTATACAGCTCTGGGACCCCCGGCAGCGATCGCGGGGAGTAATTAAACCTCTCCAGCTCCTCTCCAGCTCCTCTCCCAGCTCTCCAGCCCCTCTTGCTCGTCGCCTCAACCCGCAGAAGTTTTGACAAGGTGATCAATGAGGGCTGCGGGGCGCGGGAAGCGCCCAGGGCGGAGGGAATTAGAGCAGAAAAAGGGGCCTGGAGGAGAGAGGCCGGCCTAATGGAGCAGCGGGGCGGGAGAAAAAAAGGGAATAAAAAAAGAAATAAAAGGCGGAACGCGGCCGCTGACCCCTGGCTGAGTGCACGTGGTGCTGCAGAGAGGGAAACTGGGACCAGTTCCACCAGCGCTGGGGCTGCCCGCTCCAAAGATGCTCCAGAGCTGCGCTGTTCCCTCCTGGAGGCAGTTTGGGGCTGGGAAGAGGAGGGGAACAGCCAAAAAAAAAAAAGCAGATTTGGGGATTAAATTTGCTCCCCCAGCTGCCCGAGAACTCGTGGGATGGGGCTGGAGGGAGTTTTGGGGTCTGAGGGAGAGGTGATCAAATCCACGTGGGAAATGTTTTTAAATCCTCAGCTCCGACCCAAAACATCATTAGCTAAAATCCCGTAGAGAGGGAGGAAAGGAAAAAAAAAATCTTCGGTCCTTAAAAATGCAAATAACATGGGCTGCTGAATGTCCTTGTTTGCCGGTAATTGCAAAATTCTTCGACTCAATCAGCCAAAGATAAACTGTGTTATTTAGGAGCAATTTGAAGGCAGACGGATGGAAAACAATGGGCCGGATTCGGCTCAGGAATGCCGCCAGGATCCCGGCGGGATCAGCTGCGCCCCGCGGGATTCCCAGCTCGGGCTGGAGAACCGAGCAGCGCCTGGAACTGCACCCAGGGGAGGAATTCCCGGGGGGATATTCCCACAAGGATCAGGGAGTCCAACCCCAAAAATCCCACCCGGAGCGTTCCCTGAGGAGCCTCTTCCAGTGGGTGTTTCTCCGTAGAATTCCCGAATTTCTTCTTTCAGCATCCTCTTGGTGGAGGCACAGCCGGGATGAGCCCTGCTGCTTATTTAAATCCCGGAGTTTATTTAAATTTTAGGGAAGAGGAGGCACAGGGACTCACCTGGCACGTTCTGCTCCCACACCCCTAGAATTTAATTAATTTTTAGGGAAGTGGAGGCAGAGGGTGCAAGGAGCAGGAGCAACATTCAGGGATTTATAAAGGACAATTTTCCTGGTTTCCATAAAAAATAAATCACTTTAGGGCCAGCTGGAGTTGATGTTGCAAACTGAGCTGCTGCCAAATGGGGCTGGGTGCTCGCCCTTCCCTGGATTCTCACCCTTCCATGATTTCTCACCCTTCCATGATTTCTCACCCTTCCATGATTTCTTATCTTTCCATCCGTGCTCTCCTGGCTGCTCATCTGCCCTGGGTGTTCACCTTCCCTGCATTCTCATCTTTCCTTGGGGGCCCTTCCCTTCCCTGGGTGCTGCCCCTTCTCCTGGTGCTCTCTTTCCTGGGATTTCACCTTTCCTGGATGTTCTCCCTTCCCTGGGTATCCTCCCTTTCCTGGATCCTCACCTTTCCCTGGCCACTTTCATTTCCCTGGGTGTTCTCCTTCCCTGGATGTTCTCTTTTCTCAGGATGTTCTCCTTTCCCTGGGTTCCCACCTTCCCTAGGTGCTCAGCATTCCCTGCATTCTCTCTCATCCTTGGGTGTTCTTCCTCCCCTGGATTCTCTCCCTCCCCTGGATGTTCTCTTTTCCTTGGATTCCCCTTTTCCCTGGGTTCTCCCCTTTTCCAGGCTTCTCTCCCTCCCTAGATGCTCTCCCTTCTCTGGATTCTCTTATTTCCATGGATGTTCTTCCTTCCACAGTGGCTCACCCTTTTCCTGGATTCTCTCCCTTCCTTGGAGGTTCTTCCTTTCATGGATGGTCTCTCTTCCCAGGATTCTCTCCTTTTCCTGGATTCTCTCTCCTCCCTGGATGCTCTTTCTTCTCTGTGTTCTCACCTTCCCTGGTTGTTCAGCTTTCCCTGGATCCTCACATTTCCATGGATCCTCACCTTCCCCTGGATCCTCACCTTTCCATGGATCCTCATCCTTCCCTGGATCCTCACCTTTCCCCTGGATCCTCATCCTTCTCTGTATCCTCTCCCTCCCCCCGATCTCCCCCCCCCCCCCCTCC
>VXBS01004068.1:136623-146751 GCA_013400255.1 Sitta europaea | reverse complement strand
AAAAAAACTCGCTCTTGTCCCCCGATTCCCGGGATATCTGCAGCAGGAGGGAGGTGCCAGCCCGGGGTCGGGAAGGGTTTGGCGCCCGGGGCGGTGCTGGGGAGGGAGGAATCCCAGCTCAGCCAGGGCACCAGGAGGTGCCACCCTGCCATCCTCACTCCTGAGCGCTCCACATGGACACACTGCCCGTGGCTGGGCACGGCGCGAGCCCTTGGCTGCATTCCAGCAGCTCAAGGATCTCTGGGAAGCTGCTCCGGCCTTGTCTGCATCCCTGTGCTCATCCCATTCCTGTGTTCATCCCCATCCCTGTGCTCATCCTCATCCCTGTCCTTATCCCATCCCTGTGTTCATCCCATTCCCTGTGCTCATCTCGTTCTCTGTGCCCATCCCATTCCCTGCCCTCATTCTTATCCCTACGCTCATCCCATTCCTTGTTCCCTCCATCCCTGTCCTCACCCCATTCCCTGCGCCCACCCCCAATCCCCCCCGCCTCTCCATTCCCGTTGTTTTCCACATTTTTCGGGTACAATGGAACCCCTCACCCCCATCCTCCCCCAGCGCTCGGCTCTGGCTGCCCGGGGGTGCCCACATGTCCTCTGGAGGTGCCCAAGTGTCCTCTGGAGGTGCCCAGATGTCCCCAGAGGTTCCCAGATGTCCCCGGTCCCTGCCGTGGCCGCTCCCGCTGCTCCTCCTCCTCCAGCCGTGTCACCTCTCCCTGCCCTGCCCATCAACCCCGGCCGTGCCACCTCCGCTGTCACCATCACAGGTTCCCCGTGGGGTCACCCTGGGGGAATTCCTGGCCATCCAGGGCTTTGGAATGTCCCGCACTGGGCGGGGCAGATGCCACCAGCCCCGAGGCCACCACGCCAGGTGATTTCTGGACGGTTCCCGTGGGAGGAGAGGAAACGGCCCCGCCTTTCCTCGGATTGGGAACCGAGCTGGGACTTTTTGGGGGAGCTTCTGGCTGCTGCAAAGAGCTCCAGCCTTGAAATTCCAGCGAGGGATTTCCCCCCCTTCCTGCCGCCCTCCACCTCCGCGGGGCCCGGCCGGGGCGGAGCGGCCGCCGCAGATGCAGCCGATTGGGGCATTAAATTTAAAGAGCTGATTAAGTGCAATGAAAACCGTGTCAGCTTCTTGTCAGCGAGGAGAATGCGCCAGGGCTGCGGATTAGAGGCTGAGTGACGGCCGGGGATTGCAGGCAGACAGCCGATCCATCAGCCGAGGGGATCAGAGGGAAGTGTTCCCAATCCTGGCATTCCTGGCTGCTCCGTGTCTCTGTCCCTCCGCCTCGTCACAGGCTGAGCCGGGAGCCTGGATGGCAAGAGGGAAGAGCCAGAGGTTCTCCAAAGGGTCATTCCTGCTCCTGGCTGACTCCCCGAGCCCAAAAAATGCCTCAAAAATCCCTTTATAGGATTCACCTGCCCATGTCCTCCAGTCCCTGACCCACAGAGATGAGAGGACAAACGTGACAATGGGGCTGATGACAGCAGAAGCCCAAGTGAGGTGGATCCGGGGCATTTCCATCTCTCCCCGTTTCTGTTTCCACCTGGGTGCTCTTTCCCCACTGCGTCCAACCCCAAACGTGTCCCACATTCCCTGGGGAGGCTCCAAGGACGCCCAGCTCGGGGTGACAGCATTCCCCCAGCCCAAGCAGGCGAGCCTGATTTTGGGTTTGGTGGCAAACACGCCGGAACCGGCCCACGCCGAGCTCTGCCTCCAATCCAGGGGCTCCTCCAGAGCCTGCGGCTGCTCCCGCTGGCGGCTGCAGCTCCCTCGCTCCTGGCAGAGCTCCTGCATCGTCACTTCACACCCTCCCTGCCCGCCCCTGGAATTCTCGCCGGGCTCCGAGAAAACGGCGATGGGTGTGGGGTTCAGCGCCGCCCTCCCACCCAGCCCATGCGCTGGAGATGCAGATCCCAGCACCTGCAGCTCTTTTCCTGCCTCATTCCCCACCTGGACCGTCAGGAGAAGCAGAGGTTGGGATGGTGGCTCAGCCCTTCCTGGGGGATTCATGGATCTGCTCCTGGTGGCCGGATCGAGCTGGGCTGGCAGCCCCCGGCGCTGACCCGCCTCGAATCCGGGTGTAAATAATTGTCAAACACTTCTCTCTTCTTCAGGGCGGGCTCCAGCCCTTTTTGCCTCTCTTTCCCTCGGTTAATTAATTTAATGGCTTTATGATTGCGCAGGGATTAGCTGGGAGCTATAGAATCTATATATAGAGGTACAGAGGGGGCTATAGATAGCGCAGAAAAGTGCGAACAGCCCCCACTCCCCTGGAATTGGGAAGTTTGGGAGCGGAGGGGAGGCCGTGGATGGAGCGCCCGGATGCAACCGACTCACGGCAGAGCCCGGGAGATGCTGCCTGGGATTTAGAAGGGCTGGCAGGAAGGTGAGTGAGGCGATCCCGGGGGTCGCAGAGGTCGGAATTGGAGCTGGATGGAGCTGAGGGAGGGGACAGCAGCGTGTCCTGCCCTGGGGGAACGGGACAGGCGGGTGGCAGCGCCCCGGAGGTCTCAGCACCTTCTGCCATTGCTTTGGGGGCCCCTGGGGGCCGCGTCTGGCTGTGCCACGGAGCCTGCAGGGTCCTGGCAGAGCTGGAAAAGCTCTGGCTCCACCCCACCGGGGCTTTGGCACCTCTGTCACCACCCCACGTGTGCCCGTTGTCACACTTGTCCCCTCCTCCGTCCAGGTGAGGAACCTGGGCCAACATGGGCCGGCGCACCCCAAAAAGAGACTTTGGGGGCGTTTTTGGGCTCCGGGGGGGGGATCAGCGAGGAGCAGAGATGACCCTGGAGGGAGGGGCTGAGCCCTTGGCTCTTGCCTGTGTCCATCCGTGCTGCCAGCCCGGCCTGGCAGGGCGGTGACAAACCCCGATCTCCTGCCAGCGCTGCTCCCTCTGCGCCGGGGCTGTCAGCGCTCCCTGGCAGCTCCCTTTGTGCAGGGAACAAAGCCAGGCTCCCGAGGAGCACGAGTCTATCGCGGGATCGACAGCTGTCACCGAGGGAGCAGCCAGGAGCAGCCGCTGGCCCCTTCCCACCGTGACAGCGGTGACAGGGACGGGGGCGAGGCGGGGCTGAGCCCCCCCGGCTGTGACAGCACCGTGGGCTGAGGCTGGGACTCGGGGTGGTGCTCCTGTGCTGGGGTTTATTCCCTTTGGAGCACCGTGGCTCATTCCAGGGGTGTCCTCAAGGGACACCTTTGTCCTGGTGTCACCTGCAAGCTGGCGTGACTCCTTCCTGCCTCTTAAGAATTGGAATCTCTGTGTGGAGGGAAGTGGGGGCTGATGCTGGAATTTGGGGTGATGTTTCTGCACTGGTATTTAATGCCTCTGGAACACTGTGGCTCATCCCAGAGATGAGGGGACACAGGGACATCTTGTCCTGGTGTCACCCACAAGCTGGTGGCTCCTCTGGTTCTGCCTCTCAGAAATTTGGGGTTCAGGGAGATGGGGCTGATGCTGGAATTGGGGGTGATCCTGCACTGGAGTTTAATCCCCTTGGAGCACCGTGGCTCATCCCAGTGACGAAGTGACACAGGGACACTTTGTCCTGGTGCCACCCACAAGCCGCTGGCTCTTTCCTGCCTTCCTCCCAAGAACTGGAGGGAAATGCTCTCTCTGCGTGGAGGGAAATGGGGGCTGCTGCTGGCACTGGGGGCGATGCTCCTGTGCCGGTGTTTGGAGCACCGTGGCTCATCCCAGTGACGAAGTGACACAGGGACACTTTGTCCTGGTGCCACCCACAAGCCGCTGGCTCTTTCCTCTCTGCTTCCCAGGCATTTCCACCCCCGGGGGCTGCTCTGGGACGGACGGGAGGTGCCGGGGGCAGCTTCGGGGTGCTGCCCGTGCCCTTCCAGGAGCCCGGGGGCCGCGATCACGCTGGAACCTGCGGGGGAGGCAGCGAGGCCGCAGATCGGCTTTGACAAACGCGGCCCGGGATCTGCGTCGCGGCGGATGCAAATTATTCAGCAGCTCCCGGGGAAAACGCGCCGTGACAGCGTGTGCCGGGGGGGGGGGACGGGGCTGTGCCACCCTGTCACATCCCCTGCCAGCAGCAGCTGCGCTGTGCCCCCGCCTCCGGCGCGCTCCCGGCACCCAGCGAACAGGGACGGGCGAGGGGGTCCCCAAAGGCGAGGCTGGGGGGTGACAAAAGGGGGGCCAGGCAGCAGATCCATGGACAGTGCGCACGCTGAGGGGCTGGGGGGCATCCCCAGGCAGGCTGGGGGGAGATCCAGAGCGTCCCAGTTCGTCCCGGTTCATCCCAGTTCGTCCCAGGATTGCGTTTTGCCCCGCGGGGCTGGGCGGAGTGTGGGGTTGAGCTCAGGGCTGTTGGGAATTGGCTGGGAGTTGATAACGGAGATAAGGGTCTGGAAGGCGTCTCCCGGGATCACCTTCCCGATTTGATTCCCGGGATCACTTTCCCGGTTTGATTCCCGGGATCATTTCCCCAGTTTAATTCCCGGGACCCCTTTCCTGATCTGATTCCTCCTGGCATCACTCTTTTTATCTGATTCCCAGCATCATTTCCCTGATCTGATTCCCGTGATCCCTGTCCTGTCTGGTTCCCGGGATCATTTCTCTGATCTGATCCCTGAATCATTTCCCGGATTTAGTTCCTGGGACCCCTTTCCTGATCTGACTCCCGGGATCATTTCCCCGATCTGATTCACCAGGTGCCAGGCAGGTGGATCTGGCAGGAAAATCTGTTCCCAGCTGAGATTCAATTCACCCTCAGAAAATGTATCACTGCTGGCTGCGAGCCTGGGACCCTCCCCATGGATGTCCCCAGGTGGGTGACACTCGGGTGGGACGCCTCAGCTTTTCCCGGGCTGTTCTGGACCCAAAAATCCGCTGTTCCCATGAAGAAATTGCAGTTCGGAGGCCACCCCCTGCCCCATCCGCAGGCTGACGCGTTTTGCTTGGCTCCCAGGCCTCCCAAAATCCGAAGCCCTGGCGAATTCCCGGGATGAAGCGTGCAAATCCCGAGGAGGAGAGCCGGGAGCGACCGACGAGGGGAGAAGCTGTTGGGAGCCAATCCCTCTCGGAGGTGGCATTTAAGCAGATGGAGGAGTGGAGCGGAGCTGTCTGAGGAGGATGTGATGGAAATGTGAATATGGAGAGGAGGCTCCGGCTGCCTGCTGGGAGCCGGGATTGCCCTGGAACAGCAGGGCTCCTCGTGCAGGAGCCCATTTTAGGGATCATTAAACGGTTTGTGGGCTCCCCTTGGCTTTTTGGGGGGCTCTCCCTGCCTTGGCTCGGGTGATCCCTGGGAACACACAGGGAATGTGGCGCAGGGATGACGCCAACTCCGTGCCAGGAATTCCCGGGATAGCTGAGCCGCTGCGGGGCTCTGGTGGCTGCAGCACGCTCGGGACAGCCTCCCGTGCCAAACCCTCCTGGCTCCAAGCTGGATCCTCATTCCTGAGGCTTCGGAATTAATATTTATCTATCACTGGCTGCTAATTAGGCCTCTCAGTGCTGCTCCTGCTCTGCGTTGGAGCAGATAAAATGCGGATAATGCGCGAGAGGAGCCAGGGCTGGCTCGGGGATGTGCCTCGCCTCCAGATCGATATCAGGGCTAGGTTAGAATTTTCCGTGTTTTTCCCCACGTTCTGCTTCTCCCGCCACCGCCTCGGGGAGCGGGGCACGTGGTGGGAGTTGTGATTTTCCCCTCCAGGTGTTTCCCCATATTTCCGTGGCTCGGCGGGGCCAGGGATGCGGCGGGCAGGAGGGAGGATTCCTCTCGGATCCCTCTCCATGCTGCTTCCCATCTGCTGGATTATTTCAGCATTTAATTATTTACCGCAGGCTGTGTGGGCAGCTGTACAGAGGCAGTTATTGCTTAATTGAGCTACTTGACTCCAGCGCTGCCAAAATAGGAACGGGAGTGGAAAAAAAAAAGGATCCCCCCTAGTCGGGCAGCTCGGGAAGCAGGGAGAGCGCAAAGATGCGGCTTTCCAGGGGAAATTTGGGGCGCTGCCACCTTCACCCCTTGCTCCCGACCCCAAAGCCAGCCCCGGGGGAGAGGGAAGCCCCAGGGAGCGGTGCCAGAGCGGGGATGCTCCAGCCAGGTGACACGCGAGGGGACAACGCCCTGCCGAGGATGTCCCCAGGAAGCTCTGCTCCCCCCGGAGCTCAGGGCTGGGAGGGATTTTGCAGCGTTTTCCCAATTCCCAGAGGGAATCCAGCCCTGGGCTGTCCCCACCTTTGCCTCCACCGCTGTGACCCCCCCAAGGCCGGTGACCCCTCCGGCTGGCGGAGAAGCGGCTCCGTCCCTCCCCGCTTCCCAGGGANGAGGGAAGGGAAGGGAAGGGAAAAAGGAAGGGAAGGGAAAAAGGAACGGAGGGAAAAAGAAGGCAAGGGGGGAAAAGGAAGGAAATGAAAGAGAAGAGAAGGAATGGTAAAGGAAGGGAAGGGAGGGGAAAAAAAAGGGAAGGGGAAAAACGGAAGGAAATGAAAGAATAGAAAGAATGAGGAAAAAAGGAAGGGAAAGGAAAAATGGGAAGGGATGGGGGGAAGAGAAAAGGAAGGAAAAGAGGAAAAAAGTGAAGGGAAAAAAAGGAAAGAAGGGGAAAAAAAAGAAAAAAAAGGAAGAAGGGAAGGATGTGGTGAAGCATCTCCAGCGCTGATTTGGTGCCGGGAGCGCAGCTGGAGTTTCCCAGCCCCAGGATCTCCAAAGCCCCGGCGGGAAGGAGCAGGGAGTTTGTCTGGCTGCCAGCTCGTGCTCGTGGCTCCCGCACGGCAGCTTGTGCCGCTAATTGTCTGTTAATTGTAATGGAGCTGGAGTCAGGGGTGCTTTAATTAGNCCTCTCGGATCCCTCTCCATGCTGCTTCCCATCTGCTGGATTATTTCAGCATTTAATTATTTACCGCAGGCTGTGTGGGCAGCTGTACAGAGGCAGTTATTGCTTAATTGAGCTACTTGACTCCAGCGCTGCCAAAATAGGAACGGGAGTGGAAAAAAAAAAGGATCCCCCCTAGTCGGGCAGCTCGGGAAGCAGGGAGAGCGCAAAGATGCGGCTTTCCAGGGGAAATTTGGGGCGCTGCCACCTTCACCCCTTGCTCCCGACCCCAAAGCCAGCCCCGGGGGAGAGGGAAGCCCCAGGGAGCGGTGCCAGAGCGGGGATGCTCCAGCCAGGTGACACGCGAGGGGACAACGCCCTGCCGAGGATGTCCCCAGGAAGCTCTGCTCCCCCCGGAGCTCAGGGCTGGGAGGGATTTTGCAGCGTTTTCCCAATTCCCAGAGGGAATCCAGCCCTGGGCTGTCCCCACCTTTGCCTCCACCGCTGTGACCCCCCCAAGGCCGGTGACCCCTCCGGCTGGCGGAGAAGCGGCTCCGTCCCTCCCCGCTTCCCAGGGAACAGCGAGCTCCGTGGATGAAAGCTTGGGATAATTGAGATTATTAGGGAATCCAGCAGGATGCAGATTGGCGCCGAGCAAACATCTGCCTGCTGCTCCTCAGGGAGCCCGCGGGAGACAGGAGCGAGAGGGGCCGATCCCGATTTCCTCTGGAGGGAGGATGAAGCGAGGAAAAATCCAGGAATGTGTTTTTTGGAGGGGATCACGCGAGGGTTTGCAGCCCCTGGGGTGCGGGATTTGGGGTGGGAAGGGGAAAAAAGGAAGGGAATGAAAGAAAAATGGAAGNTCTGGCTGCCAGCTCGTGCTCGTGGCTCCCGCACGGCAGCTTGTGCCGCTAATTGTCTGTTAATTGTAATGGAGCTGGAGTCAGGGGTGCTTTAATTAGCGGCTCCCGGCAGCTCCGGGGCTCCGCGCGGCGCTCGGAGGTGGGAATGGGATGGGGAGGAAGAGGAATTCCTTCGGGATGGAAGGGCTCGGGGATTCTTAGGGAAAAGCGAATTCTTTGGGATTCTCTTTGGGAAGAGATCTTCTGCTGGGTTTTTGGCGAGGCCTTGTGGAAGGGGTTAATCCTAGGGTTGCTGTGGGATGTTGATCCCAAAATGATGGGAGCAGGGAAGGAACCTGAGGGGATCCCTTTGCTCAGCTCGGAATTTATGGGGTTTTTATCCCGAGAACCCTTGGAATTGCTGCTCTGCACTGAGCCCATCCCGGCGTTTTCTCTCCATTTCCCACTTCCATAAAATGTTTATAAATCAGCTCCCACCCTTCCCATTCCTCTTTTCCGTCCCAGAGGGATTTTTATGGGATTGGTATCCGTGGTAAACCTTGGGAAAGCCAAAATCCTCCTGAACTGGAGCAGGACAATCCCAGCTGGTTTTCCCTGGATGCTCAAGCCTTGACCTTGGGACAGGGACATCATCAGTTCCACAACATCCCCAAAGGCTCCTTCCCTCAAAATCCCACTCCCACCCTTTCTCCTCTGCAATTTCCACTCCAAATAATAGGAATGGAGAGCTTGATCTTCTTCATCCAAAGTTTTTCCAGCCCAAACTGCTCCTCTGCCCTCAAAATCACGCTCTCACCCTTTTCCCTCCACGGTTCCCACCCTAAATAGTGGGAATGGAGATCCCGGTCCACCTTATCCAAAGTTTTCCCACCCTAAATGGCTCCTCCCTCAAAATCCCACTTCGACCCTTTCTCCTTCACAATTTCCACCTCAAACAGTGGGAATGGAGAGGCTGATGCTCCTTATCCAAAGTTTTCTCACCCTAAATGGCTCCTTTCCTGAAAATCCTGCTTTCACCCTATCTCCTCCACAATTTCCACCCAAATATTGGGAATGGAGAGGCTGCTCCACCTCGCTGGGAGTTTTCCTAGCCCAAATTCTTCACTCTGGCAGTGGATTTTTGGCAGCTCACAGGATACTCTGAGCCCCTCTCACATCCGTGACCTCCCAACATTCCAAAATCGTTTCCTGGGAGCTTTGGCAGGAGCTGGCATGGCTGGATCCGTGCGGGAGAGTCTCTCCCAGCATCCCCAAAAACAGTTGTCAGCGCTGCTTTGTGCTCTCCTGCTTTTTCCCCCCCGATAAAACTCCCGCTGCAATTATCCCATTTTTTATCTTTACGGCCTCGGCCGCCGCGGGTGATATCGGATCCGTATCGGAGCGGGCGAGGACATGAAAAAAGCTCCTCAAAGCGGAGAGGAGATCACTCACGGGGCTTTGATTAAGCACCCACAGGTAACCCAGGCGGAATTTACGGCCCTTAAAATGCGTTTCACACCCGGAGCCGGGAGCTGGATCCTTTGGAGAGGCGGGATTGGTGTCACCGAGAGCGGGGAGCCCCCCAGAGAACCCCAAAAAACCCCCGAGGGCCTCAGGACTGCGGGTTTGGGCGGGCCGGGAGCGATCTGGTTGTGCTGGGCTGGAGGGAGGTGACAACGAGCAGAGAGAGGAGCACAGAGGAGAATTCCAGGAGCGGGATTTAATTCCTGGAAGTCCCGCTGAGGGCAGGACCCGTGTCCTGTGGCTGTGGGGATGCTGTCAGCCCCCTGAGCCCACCTGGGCGCGTTTTGGGGTGATTTTAGGGGTGTTTTTAGGGCTGATGTTCCACCCCTCTCTTGCTGTTACCCCACTGCTGGAATCCTCAGCATGCCTTTTCCCAGGGATGTTTTATCCCGGGGATGTTTTATGCTCCTCATCCGTTCCCTGTGCTGATCCAGGTGTTTGCGAGCCCGCCGGGGTTATGATGTGTATTAAAATTACAAAAAAAAAAAAAAAAAGGAAATTCAATAGGAAAGGGCCAGCGGGGATGGCAGCGCCCATCCATCACCGCCAGCCAGGCCGGGATTATCCCGGGAAAAGGACCCGGGAACGGGGGGGTCGGGGGTCTGGTGACCCCCCGGCCACCGCTCAGCCAGCCCAGGGAGCTGGGGGTGAGGAGACAGCGATTTATGGCATTTATGGCATTTATGGGATTTATGGCATTTATGGGAAGGGAGGCGGCCCTGGGAGGGGTGCGGGATTTGGGATTTGGGATTTGGGATTGGGCTGGGACAGGGCGCGCTGGCCCCTCTGGCTGATCCCAAATCCCAGCCCGGAGAGCCTGGAATGTTCCTGGTGGGGAAAGAGCCGCCCCCGCGGCGCTCCGGGGGTGGGACTGTCACTGAACAGCGCCCAGCGAGCACTTCCAGCATTATGGAAATTCGCTCTTCACTCCTCACCCCGAGAGCGGGCGCCTTTTTTCTTTTCTTTTTTTTTTTTTTTTTTC
>VXBS01004068.1:117383-130117 GCA_013400255.1 Sitta europaea | reverse complement strand
AAGGAGCAGGGAAGGAGCAGGGAAGGAGCAGGGCTGGAGCAGCCCCCCGCCCCCCCGCGGAGGCGCAGCCGGCTCTGTAATTAAGCCAAGTGGGAAAGGTTGCCATGGCACCAACAGCGAACAAACCAAGCTGCACCTTTATGGCTGCTCCGGAGCCTCCGGGCCTCCCAGCCCCTCTGCCCGGGGCGCTGGGGGCCCGTGGGGCGCAGGGGACCCTCCGGGAGCCCCTGAGCCCTGCCCGGTGTCGGTGTCGGGGGCGGGGGAGCGCTGGGATGTGGCCCCGGGGCTGTGCCTTGCTGATCCCCCGGGATCCCGGGCGGTCCCGGTGGGTTCCATCCCTCTTCTCCCTCTGGCGACCGCGGCCCCGCCCGTGCCCGCGGGGTGCAGGAGGCTCCTGGGGGCTTCTCCCGAGACTTGGGGGGCTCCCCCAGCCCGCCTGCTGCCGGCCCCACATCCCAACATCCCGGAGCCGGGGGGGGGGGGCTCCGTCACATCCCGTTGTCCTGGCAACGGGCGAGGATGCTGCCGAGCCAGGCCCGGCCTGGCCCCTCCGGCTCCGGGAATGTTCCCCCTGCGCCTGGATCTTTCCCGCTGCTTTTCCCAGCCGGGCAGCCAGGGCAAAGCCGGGCTGTGGTGGCTGTCCCCTCCTCGCTGCCCACGGGACGGGGGGGTTGGTGGCATTTGTGTCCCTTTGTCCTGCCCAGCTGAGGAGCAAGCCACGGGCACAGCCGCAGCTCTCAGCCATTCCCGGGGTTTATTTTCTCTCTCCCTCTGCCCCACATTTCGAGCCGTTCCTTGCCCTTTCTCTGGCCTTGCGCTCCTGTTGTGTTTCTGCCGCGACGAAAATAGCCCGAGAGGTGCTAAAATAGAATTAAGGATATGTAAATGCTGTTTGTGCTCGCCCTGTTGCCTCCTCCTTTTCGGCAGGAATGATGATTTTCCTGCCAACCTCAGCCCGGGGGGGCGGTTTGGGATCAGGGAATGCTGAGACACCGAGCTTTGCCGGCGGCCAGGATGGGTTTCTGAACTCCCCTTGGCACCCATGACCCTTTTCCCAGAAGCTCCTCTAAATCCTGGGCTTTTCCACCCAAATTTGGTCACCAGCTCCCTTTGGTCACCCCGGCGGGGAACTCTGCATCCCACGCCGGGGGAGGCTTTGCTCTCAGCATCTTCCCGGCAGGAATTTGGGGGGGATCAGACCCTGCCCCGAGGCGCGGGGTTGGATTCTGGTGCAGGCAGAAGCTTCGCAGCTCCCTTGATCCCTCCTGATGCGGCGAGGGAGGGATAACTCGGGAGCGCTGCCATGAATCTCGGCTGCTCCCGCGGCTGCCGAGGGGAAGGAATTAAGCACTTTGAGAAGCTGGCAAAGATCCCTCTGGGAGCCCTGCGGCGGCTTCTTCAAACCCATCCCTTCCCTGCCTCCCCTCAGAAGTTACAACTGCCAGCTCCGCTCCTGCCCCACAGCTCTCCCGGCTCCACGGGCGTTATCCCAGCCGGGAGACCCCTAAATTCCTGCCGACACCGCTTGTCCCTCTTTCCCCCGGCCTGGTTTGTCCCCGCGGGTCGCGCTGGGGGGGCTGGCAGGGCTGTGAGCTCACACGGCAGCTCCGCTTCCCCTCGCCAGATTTCGCCCTGGAAAAGTAGGGCGCAGCCACGGCTGCCCACGTCCTCCTCATCCTCCCCACCCCATCCCTGGCATCTGCTGCTCCTCGTGCTGGCGAGGCGGGAGCTGCCAGGACCCGCCGGAGGGATGGGATTTGGGGAGGTTGGGTTTGGGATGAGACCCAAAAACCGCTCCCTTCGCTCCCTCCCCGGCAAAACGCGGGCAGGGCGGAACCCCCTGGCAGCGCCACCGCTCTGTGCCACCTGCCCGCTGGGGAAGGAGCCTCGGGGCACCGCTGGGCACCTCCGGCTCCTCTGCCGCTGCCTCGGGACGCGGTGGAGCGGCAGGGCGAGGTCCTGGCAGGGCCACCCACGGGCTGTGCACCGCGCGGTGCAGGGAGGCTGCACAATCTGCATGGAAATGGGGATATTTAAAGCCGGAGCCGGGTGGGAAGCGAAGGAATCAATTTCCCAAGTGGGAGGGCGGGGTGTTATTTTTATATCGCGCTGGATACGCAGCTCAAATCTGGCCCTGGGAGATGGAGGGGAAACGGGGCGGGTGGGGAAGGCGAATCGTGCCCAGCCGGCGGTGGAGCTCTGCAATCCCCGCATCCCCAGCGGGGTCCCTCTGCTGCTGGGCCGGGAGGAGGTGGCAGGAGGGGACAGCCAGCTCTTCCCGTGCTCTTTGCCGGGTCCGTGCCCTCGGCTCTGATCATCCCCTGCTCTCCGAGCGCCTCCAGCTCTTGTCGTGTCGCTGCCGGGCACGGCCCGGATCCGTGGGCGTCCTCACGGAGCTGCGGCTGCTCTTCCAGCAGCGCCGCCGGGCTCGGAGGTGGGCAGAGGCTCCTTTTGTGCTCGTCGTTAATTAAGAGGATCATTCAGAGCCACTCGTAGTGTAGTGTGTTGTCTTCTAATAGTCGCGATTCTGTCCCTGTGCCAGCTTCCATTAGCAACAAAACCCACTTATCTTGTTCTTCCCTATCTCTTCCCTTTATATTTTTATCCTCCCCTCTCCCTGCAAGTCTCTCTCTCCTCTTTTCTTCCCCAGCCCCGGCACCGCAGTAATAATTCCACCAGTCGTCATCTCGGTTGACAAAACACTGGTGATGTGACAGCTCCGAGCTATGAAATCTCCGTTACCGCTCGATAATTAATTTACTANGGGATGGGATGGGATGGGATCAATAGGATGGGATGCAGGGAGTGCTGGGGGTGGCTGGGTATCCCCAGTATTTAGATTTGGTTCAGTTTGAATATTTGGGTTTGCCCTGATGGGAATATTTGGGCTTGCCTCAATTGGAATATTTGGATTTGCCTCAATTGGAATATTTGGGTTTGCCTCAATTGGAATATTTGGGTTTGCCCCATCAGAATATTTGGGTTTGCTTCAATTTGAATATTTGGGTTTGCCCTTATCTCAGGCGTCAAAATGAGCAAATTCCGCCGGAGCCGCCGGAGCCGGGTGACATCTCTCACTCCGACACCGCCGCTCGCTGCATTCCTGGAGGGAAATGCTGGGTTTTGCGTTGTTTTGCTGGTTTTTCTCGAGTTTATTTTTTCTCCCTCTTCGCCGTCTCAAAGCCCAGACGGTGCTTTGTCATGGGCAGGAAAACTCCGTGTGGCCAGCGGGAGAGATGGGGCAGCGCTGCAGCTGTGCAGGAACGGGCTTAAATCGCCCTGGCAGGGGTTAAACCACCTCGGTTTGGGGCTAAAATCCCCCTATTTGGGCTTAACCCAGGGGTTAATCCCCATATTTGGGGTTAACACAGGGGTTAAAACTCTATATTGGGGTTAAACCTCCCCTATTTGGGGTTAACCCAAGTGTTGAAACTCCGTATTTGGGGTTAAACCCCTGTATTTGGGTTTAATCCCTCATATTTGGGGTTAGGTCTTCCCTGTTTGGGGTTAAGCCAGGGATAGATCTCCATATTTGAGGTTAAACCCTCTCTATTTGGGGTTAAAACTGCATATTTGGGGTTAAACTCTCTCTATTTGGCCTTAACCCGGGGGCTAATACCCATATTTGGGGTTAAATCCTCTCTATTTGGGGTTAAAACTCCATTTTTGGGGTTAAACCTCCTCTATTTGGGGTTAACCCAGGGGTTAAACCCCCATATTTGGGGTTCTCCTCTCCTCTTTGGGGTTGAGTGAGGACGACAGACCCCACTGCTGTCCCCAAGCCATGAAAAATCTCCCTCGGGGCAGCTTCAGGAAAGGGTGGAACATTTTTTCCTCCTTGTCCTTCCCATCCAGGGAGGCGCCACGAGCCGGCATCGGTGCGAGCAAAGGGAAACTGAGGCACGGGCGGTGCCATTCGCCCCCCCGGCCCCCGCGCACGGAGCTGGCTGGCCCGGGGGCCACCGTCAGGGCCACTTGCCGTGGGGTTAAGCGCCCTATTCCCGGTGCCAGCGACATTCCAGGGCCGCCGGGTGAATAAATAACGCGTCGCCTCCACCACCGCCGCTGTAATTGCATTTTTGGGAGACTCAATTACCGGGCGATGTTGTGGAACGTGTCGCGCTTGCGGGGGGACTGGAGCGGCGGTGGCAGCAGCTGGTGACACCCCCGAGGGCACCGAGGGCACGGCCGAGCCTCGGGCTCTGCTCCGAGCTGGGCTCCCGAGGGCCAAACGCGGCTTTGCGCGGCCTCTGCCCCAAATCTTCTCTTTGGGGAGGGGGGTTTGGGCAGGGGGTGGCACCACCCCGTGCCCTGGGGGTTCTCCCTGTGTTTATCCCACTCGCCTGGCAAACCCTGATTGGGAATTTGGGATGGCCGGGCGGGGCAGCCGAGGGGGTTTGGGTCTGTCGGTGATGGTTTGGGGGCACGGGGAGCTGCCACGTGTGTCCCAAATCCCACCCCCCTCCCCCTCCAAAAAAATAAAAAAAGGAGGAAAGCAGAGGATTTAAAGCAGGGAGAGTTTGGGGGTTCTGGCTGCAGGGGAGGTGACACCCCCGTGTCCTCCTGTGCCTCCAAACCATCCCTGACAACCAAACACCCTCGCCTGCCCTGCCCTGCCACCCCAAATTCACGGGGGATTTAAAGTTTGGGGGTTCTGCTGCACCACCCCGCGTCCCCCCGTGCCCCGGGTGCTCTCCCTTTGTTTATCCCCCTCACCAGGCGCCCTGGCAAGCCCTGATTGGGAATTTGGGATGGCAGGGGAGGGCAGGGCAGGCGAGGGCAGCCGAGGCTGTTTGGCTCGGTGACTGATGGCTCTGAAGCGCGGAGCTGTGGCTCTCAGCAGCTTTTGAAGCTCCGGGAAATTTGTCTTTTTGACTCGGCGAGGTGCTCAGGCGGGGAGGGAAATGCATTACGAGTTGAAAGGCTCTGAGAGCAGAGGGGAAGCGTTCTGTGATTCCAGCCCCGTTCCTCCCGGCCACCCGCGGGACACAATCCGTGGTGTTCCCGCATTCCTGCCCGCCCTGTGCCGCGTGTCTCCAGGGGTTTGCTCCTTCCGGAGCTCCCCCAGCTCCGGGCAGGAGCAGCACCCTGTTCCCAGCGCAGCCCAGCCCCTCTGGCATCCAGCCCGGCCTGGAGGGATGAAGGGAACGCCGGGATGGGGCGAGGTGAGAGCCTGGATCCTGGGCAAGGGTAAAACCTTTCCCACCCTGAATATCCCCGTGCTCCTGAGCCTCCCCCAGCGGGGCTTTGCCCTCTGAGGTGGGGAAGGAGATGGGAGAGGGTGCTGGGCCTGATCCTGAATGTCCCAAAACCTCCTGGGGGGCTTTGCCTCCCTCGGAGGTGGGAAGGGAGCTGAGAGAAGGTGGAGAACCCTGATGTTGAGAGTTCTGAGCATCCCAATCCTCTCCTGACCTCACTCCAGGTGGGTTTTTTCCCCCTCAAAGTTGGGAAGGGAGCTGGCAGAGGATGGGCACCGTGGTCCGAGCACCCCAATCCTCTCCTGACCTCACTCCAGGTGGGTTTTCCCCCTGTAAGAGATGGGAGGAGATGGGCACCGTGATCCTGAGCACCCCAATCCTCTCCTGACCTCACCTCAGCCCCGCTCAGAAACGGGAAAGGAGCTGGGAGGAGATTTGAGAGTTCTGAGCATCCCAAATCCTCTCCTGCTTTCCCAAGAAGAGCTTCCCCCATGGCAGGGGGGGTTTGGGGGCCGTGCCGGGGCTGGGAGGATGAGACCTGGCCCCGCTGGGAGAGCTCAGGCAAACATCCAGAATCCCGGCGGTTCGTTACCGCTAATAAACGGCAGCAAATCGCGACCCGTGGGGAAGCGAGTGGCGAACGCCGGTGCTTGAACGTCCTCACAAAAGCCCCGTGTGCAAGTGGGACTTTGCATGAGTAATTCCATACATTTTTAATGGCGGGCCCTGGGGGAAAATCCATCACGCGATTGAGTTTCCCTCATGCCAGGGAGCACAAAGAGGTTTGGGCGGGGGAGGCAGCGCTCCAGAGGCTCCTCTTCCCCCAGCCCCCGTTTCCCTGGGAAACACCCCCTTGGCAAGGCCGTGCTGGGCCCGGGGAGGTTTTTCCGCCTTTTTTTGGGGATGGTTTGGGCATGGAAGAAACGTGGAAGGGAAGATCGCTGGGGTTTGGGGTCGCACCTCCCTGCAGGGCTCCTGGATTTTGGGAACATCCAGAGTCTCACGTGCTCATCCCTCCTCAAGATTCCCAGAGAATCCGGGGTGAGGGAGAGTGACAGGTCCTGCCAAGAATGGTTTTATTTTTTTGGGGGGAAAAAACCCTTATTGTTATTCTGGACCATCCCAGCCCCATTCATCTCCCGTGGCAGGACACTTTGTATGGATTAGCGGAGCTCCCCTATGGATGCAGCACCCTCTGCCCAGCGGGGTGGTGGCATTTGGGCACCTGGGACAGTCTGGGGGCACCTCACCCTTCCTCTGGCACCCCGAGGCTTCCCGGCGAGAGGAGGCAGGAGCTTGGAAAAGCAGCAGGAGGGGGGATTTTGGGGATGGAGCGGCGTCCCTGCGGGAGCCAGGGGCTGCCGTGCTCCCGCCTGTGCCGGGCACATGGAACACCTCATTTACCGGGATATTTCTCCTGCCGGAACGGGGAGGAAGCAGCTGCTATCTGTACAAACAAAATTAGGCCAAAGGAGGAAAGTAATTTTGTCAAAGAAATAGGGAGATGCAGGGGGAGATGGAGAGGAGACAGATGAATAAACACAATCTACATAGGAACTGATAAAAATTCAATTTCTGCTCACACACGTCCCGGTCTCACTCACACCCTTCCTCTCCTCCTCTCCACGCTCTCCCCGGCGTTGTCTGCAGCCCTCGTGCATCCATCTGGGATGTGGGAGGCAAACACAATGATCCTCTTCTGTCTCCAGCATGCTGGAAAATTTTTCCCTTTAATTATGGCGCTTTAATTCCCGTCGCTCGCTCCAGCTTTGTGTTCCGTGCCTTTCCCTGGCGGGCAGAGGCATCCTGGGAGAGCGGGATGGCCCCGGGATTGGGGGGTCCTGTGGGCACCACCCCTAATCCCGCTGTGGTGATGCCAGGATGGGGATCTGGGATTGTGGTACCTGGATGAGAGAGTTGGAAGGAATTGGAAATTCCTGGGAGTTCTCCCTGTGGGCTCCTGGAGCTGTAGGAGCATGAAGGGCTCTCCTGAATGTTTTTTGGTTTTTTATTAAAGGACATTTTGATTTGGTTTATACAAAAAACTGCCAACGTTTCCAAAATCTTCTTGGGGTCACTTGTGCCCCATGGCTGTGAGCTGGGATGGTGCACTCCGATCAGGATGTCCAGAGGGAAGAACCTTGGGTCCAGCAGGGGAATCCTGGCTGGAAAACTCATCCCTGTGAGCTGCGGGACTGACCCCAGGCCGGCCTGGGAGCTGCAGGAGGCAGAGGGGTCGTTTTGAGCCACTCCTCTGCCCACTCCGGTGTCCCTGTGCCCATCCTCGTTCCCACGGACCCCCCCGCACACCCACAGCCCCCTCTGCACACCCACAGCCCCCCATCACACCCACATCCCCCCCATCACACCCACGTGTGCGGAGGCTGAGCTGAGCTGCTGCCTGGTTTCCCTAGGAAACCAAGCGGAGCCCAAAATCCCGCAGGGAAGCTCTGGAGAGGCTCCCGAGGGCGCCTGGGAGAGCTCTGCCCCCCGGCAGCCTCGCTGGCCCCCCGGGACACCGAGGGCAGAGCCGGCCCGGTGGCGCTCGGGTGGCCGGGGAGGTGCTGGTGGCCCTGAGCTGCCGTGGGGGGATTGGGAAGGGGGATTTGGGGTCGCTGCCCGAACCGGGGCTGTGCCCAGCGCTGTGGGGCTGTCACCGCCCGAGCCGCAGGGATTTTGGGGGCTGTTCCTGCCATCCCGAGGCTGAAATCCTGCTGGCGCGGGGGCATTTTCCTGGGAATTCCCTGGGATTGAGGGGAGGGAAGGAGCGACTCGTTCCGGGATGTTCCTCGTTCCTTGGGGATCAGGGAGGGCAGAGCCTCCCGCAGGCGGCAGGGTCACACCCTCACCCCTCCGTGAGCTGCCTCCGTGCCTCTTCCCCCTCCCCCTCCTCCTCCTACACCTTCTCTTCCTCCTCCTTTTCCTCCTCCTTCCCTCCTCCTCCTCCTCCCCGGGCCTTTCGCACGCTGCCAAGCGAAGATGCATTTACCGGGCTGCACGCTCCGAAAGTTGCTCCGCTCCCCTCCAGGCAATTAAAGGGAAGCTATTTCTCCTCAATCAGGCGTATTTGAATATGGAAATGATTTTTAATTACTCAGAGTCAATATCATTTTATCACCGAAATGTGTTTGAACGAGGTTCGCCCGTATTTGCAGGGTGTCTAATAAGCGGAATGCAAATTCACCCTGATTCACGCGTTTCGCGCGTCCCGGTGAGCCAGAGGAAGGTGCTGCCCTTTGGAGGTTTCATTCCCAGGCTCCTGACGGGGCAGGAAATCCCGATTAACCCCTGCCCCGACGGGAAAATCCAAGGGAACGGGCACAGGGACAACAACTCGCGGCCATCTCCGTCTCTCCTGGCCCCGAACGCGCCCGGGGTCAGCTCCACGCGGAGCCGGTAGCAGCTCGGCAGCCTCAGATCCCCGGCTATTGTCTCCTGATTAATTTGCTAATTATGTTCTTGCTTTAATCCGAGGGCCTGGCGGCGGTGTGGAAATGTCAGGCACTTGTTTATGCCCCGGGTTGCTGGCCGAGTGACAAAGGCAGCGGCCCGCAGGTGCCACCTGGCCCCGCCGGCTCCGAGCTGCTGCCGCTGCCACCTCCCACAGCCCTGGCGCTGTCGCTTTGCCTCAGTTTCCCCCAGAGGAGCTGGGAATACCTGGCTCCATCCCCCTGCCTCGGTGGCAGCTGTCACCAGCACTGTGGGGCTGTCAGCGGTGCCGGGCATGTCCCTGTGCTCACCGGCATCGGCTCTGATCCCAGCCGGCCCCTCCGGAGCCGCGGCGGGGTTCGGGGCGATNTTCCCTGAATCCTCGCTGGGCGCAGAGCAGCTGCCACCTCGGTGACTCTCCCTGTCCCTGATTTCTGTGCCAAATGAAGGGGAAACAAGAGCTCTNAGCCCTGGCGCTGTCGCTTTGCCTCAGTTTCCCCCAGAGGAGCTGGGAATACCTGGCTCCATCCCCCTGCCTCGGTGGCAGCTGTCACCAGCACTGTGGGGCTGTCAGCGGTGCCGGGCATGTCCCTGTGCTCACCGGCATCGGCTCTGATCCCAGCCGGCCCCTCCGGAGCCGCGGCGGGGTTCGGGGCGATCCCAGCGCCCCCACCGCGGTGCAGCCACACCCAAAGGGCTCTGGCACTGGCCGCGGTCCCTGTGTCTCCCTGGGGTTGTCACAGGGCGTGCAGAGGTGACCAGGGCAGCTTCCCTCGTCTCCCAGTGTCCCCGTTTAGGTCTCACTGGGAGGTGCCACCCCCCGGCTAACAAGGGGACAAAGGACGTGGCTCAGCGGTTTCCCAACATCCAACCTCTGGGTTTTCCTGCTGTGCCAAACCCATCAGGTGTCGGGGTTGAGCTCCTTCCTGCAAGGCTGAGCAGCCGCTGACACCCCGCTGCCGCTGCAGCCGGGCTTTCTGCAGCCCTCATGTTTATTAATCGAGATGAATATTTATGCAAAGTTCCTCGCTTGTGGAGCGGCTGCTCGAGTGCAGGCGTGATCTGGCCACTGCTGCCGGGCTGGGCAGTGAGATGGCTCCGGGGGATGGAGCTGGAGAAGGGGCTGAGGCTGGGATTGCTCCTTGCCGGCCTGCTCTGGATCAGGGAGGATCTCCCAGGGAGCACCTGCAGGTGAAAAATCCCATTTTTGTCCCACCGGTGCTGTGCTCATTCCTCAGTCGCACAGGCCCAGCAGGGAGGTCAGCACCTCACCCGGCAGAAATTCCTCTGATTTTCCCCAAAAAACTCTCCCCGGCGTGCCTGGCCAGGCACCTCGGGTCCTTCGTGCTGCCCTGCCCTGTGTCACAGCATCCCCTGGCCCAGATGGACAAGGATCAGCCCTGCTCCATCCCTGGCTGCACAAAGATCCTGGGAATACCAAAATGGGGATGCTGAACCGAAATCAATCTTCCTGGGCATGGCGACCGCATTCAGAGGCCCGGGATGGGCCACTTGGGATGGGCTTTTGGCTGTGCCCTCAGCCCGGAAAAAACATGAAGTGAAATTTATTCCACGCCTTGTTCACGTCTTTCCTCTGCTTCTCATCACCTGCGCTTCCCTCGCTCTTTTTTCCCTGGGTTTTTCTCGCTGAAAACTCCCTGGGAATGTCCCTGGGAGGGAGCGGCGGGCGGGGCCGGTGCCTCCATCCCGGCGGTGGCACCGAGCGAGTGGCGAAGGCTCCTCCGCGGGCGCTCCCATCAGAGCGCATTATCCTGGAACCCGAACCCCCCCCTGTTCACGGCTGGTTTTGTTTCCCTGCTGGAGCAATTCCGCCGCCAAATTTACGGGAAGCGGTTCAGACAAGCGGCTGTCGTTACCGGCTGCTCGGGGGCTGCCGGCCCCTCCCGGCCCCCGCCCCGGCCTCTCCCGTCTTGGAGCCGAGGTGCTCCCGATGAANTGTTGGAAGCAGCAGCGCCGGGTGCCTGGGGAGCCCCTGGCCGGCGCGGGGGGGGCTCGGCCGGGGCTCGGCTGTCCCGGTGTGCCCGGTCCCTGCGGCGCTGGGGGCCGCTAATGACAGCGGTGGCACCGGGGGACCTCGTGTCAGCCTGGCGGGTTGTTATGGCCTTAATGGACGGGTTGGATTCCCAGCGAGCCATAAAGCCCCGGTGTCACCACCTCGGCGCGCTGCTCTAATTACACCCTGCGAGCAGCTCTGCTCGAGCCCAGCCCCCGAGCCCGCGGGCACCGGAGAGGCCCTCCCTGATCGGTGTTTTCCCACATCCCAGCAGCTCATGGCGGTGAGGAGGAGGATGGCGGCTCAGAGTCCTCAGCCTGGACACCTTGGGAGGGTCTCCAGTGCTTTTCCAAGCCGTGCCGGGGGGGCTGAGGGGAGATGAGCACCTCTGTGGTTGAGGATTTGGTGGCAGCGGCGCTCCCGCGGTGCCGGGGGAGGTTTGCAGGGATGCAGCAGCAGCAACAGGCGTCTCCGAGAGCACCCAGTTGTCCTGGTAACAGTGGGTGCCTCCCGCTCCCACAGCTCAGTTCCCCCCCAGAGCCGGAGCCCCCCAGCTCCTCTTTGGCCGCCTGGGGCAGAGGGGACGCGGCAGGGAGGGGACGCGGAGGACGGGAATGGCTCCCGGGCTGGACAGGCAGGGGGATGGTGGCCTTGTGGGACAGAGGGACACGAGCCGGGATGTGCCACAGATCCCTGTGGGCACCGCATCCCCTGTGGCATCCTGCACCTCAACCTGTGCTTCATCCTGCATCCCACTCCGCATCCCGTGTTGCATCCTGCAGCGCATCCCACGTTGCATCCCGCATCCCACACCAATCCCACGTTGTATCCCGCATCCCACGTTGCATCCTGCATCCCACGCCCCCATCCCGCGCTCCTGGCAGGGCAGTGGCAGCCGGTGCAAGAGATCCCTTTGGAAATTCCCAGCTCCCTCAGCCGTGCCGGGCTGCTTGGCTGAAGGAGCAAACACCTCGCGGGAAGCCGGGAATGACCCAGGGAGTTGTGGTTTTGGGATTGTTCATCCACGGAGCTGCGCTGAGCTGTATTTACAGAGCCGGGGTCGGGAATATCCTCCAGCTCCGGCGGAGCTAATGCTGCTTTTCTCCTCGGGATAAAGACCAGCCTGAAAAGCTGGTTTGCTTTCTGCCAGCCTTGACCCGCGGGGCATGAGTGTCTGTCTGGGGACTCTGGGTCAGGCACCCAGGGACTGCAGAGAAGCTCTGGGAAAAGGGAATGCGAGGAAGGGAAGGAGCTGAACTGCACAAAGGTCTGGGCTGGATGTGATCCTGCATTTCCAGCGGCGCCGGGCTGGATCGGAGCTGGTGCTGAGCCACAGATCTCCAGGGTGCGCAGCAGCTGTCCTAGAGCTGCCTCCTGCCCTCTCCATCCATCGTGCCCAGCCGGGATGGGGGGACAAGGGACAGCTCTGAGCCCCCCCGGGCTGAGCGCAGCGCTCGCAGCGCTGGGCAGGATGTGTCCGGCAGAGGTGGGCAGGCAGCAGCGGGAATGTGCTGCATTTCCAGCTGCGCTGCTCCCGCAGCGTGGCAGCCAGGCCGTGCCGCATCCTGCTGAGCTCCTTCTGCACGCCCGGGGCTCGGTGGCCCTGACACCCCGTCCCCTGCGAGCCAGAGCTCCTGGCGAGCAGCAGGAGCCGGGCTGCAGCGGAGCCTCTGTGCCAGCGGCTCAGTCGCCCACGGACCACCAAGATCCTCAAGTTTATCCTGCCTGCGCTTCCTCTTTCGGGGTGAAACCGCAGCTCTGCAGCCCCCCGAGGTTCTGGGGGTCCAGTGTCACCCCCGCTCGTGCCACGCTCGTGCGTGTGACACCCCCGTGTCCCTGCGCCCCACACGCCCCCTGCAGAACCCACCGAGGCCTGCGCGTTTGTGGGGACACCCGCGGGGCACACAGAGCCTCGCACACGCGTGTGCAAACCCACCCGAGCACTCCCGGCCTTCACACCCCCCCAGCAGTGCACACGCAGCCACAACCCCCCCTCCCCACTCCGTGCCCGCCCCCACTTCCACGCGTGTGACACCGGGGGGACAGGGACACACACACCGCGGGGCGCGACCCCCCCACAATTCACCGTGTGC
>VXBS01004068.1:98681-112816 GCA_013400255.1 Sitta europaea | reverse complement strand
TCCTCCCCTCCCTCCTCCTCCTCCTCTCCCTCCTCCCCTCCCTCCCCCATCCCCGGCTCTCCCGGAGCAGCGGAGGGGGCTGCGACTCTCCGGGGGACCCCATGGGGGTCCTTGGTGGTCGCTCGAGCAGCAGCAATGGGGGATGCCCGCGGTGCCCCCCGTTCCCACTGCAGTCGGAATTCGCCTGCAGTTGGACTTCGGTGCTTTTGGGTCTCTCCTGTTGCGTTTCCCGGGGTCTTTGCCTGGAAGTTTCTCCCGGAAAGTGGGGTTTTCTTGTGTCTCAGACCCCCCTGCTTCCATCGGGGGGTCCAGCCTGCTCTGCTCCCGCTGGCAACACCCCAGCCCCCGTCTCCTGTGCCCTGGAGGGGAGCAATGCCAGCACCGAGCCCCCCCCGTGCTGCCGGGGCGGCAGGAGCCAGCGCCAGCCTGTTGCATGAGAATCGGGATATTTTTAGCTCTCTGATGTTCCCGGAGCGGCTCCAGCGCAGGCTCGGCCAAGGCTCCGTGTCCCTCCCGATGAGCCGAGGGATGCCCCACTGTCCCCACCTCGGCCAGGGTGGCTCGGGAGCAGGATTTGCTGCCCGGGGGTGCAGAAGAGCATCCCCCGCTCGGTGCCAAGCGCTCGGCATCCCCAGCACACGGCTGGGCGGAGGCGAGCGGCGACCTCAGCGATTTTGGAATCAACCTCTGCCGTGGCATCTGGCCTTGTGGCCAACTCCTGAATGTCCCCTGCTGTCCCCAGGGCTGTCCCTTTGCCACCGCTGCCCCGGGCACGGGCTGAGTGATGCTGACGCGTGCACGGCGGTCTCGGCCTCTGTAGAGCTGTGCTCCGGGCTCACTTAATAAGGCCACCGCGTGCATTATTTTATTAATGAGGTATTAAAAAGCTGTTCACGGTTGTGCTCTGCATTCCCAGAGAGGCATCCGAGAAATCTGTACCGAGCAGTGACTGCTCACCCTGTGCCCGGCTCTTGGGACACCTGTGGGGACACCACGCTGTTGGGGTGTCACCTTGCACCCCCAGCACGTCACCCCGAGCTGCCAGCCTGTCCCCACCGTGCTTCAGGGCACCAGAATTATCTCCAAGGGCTTTTGTAGCCCTGCCTGAAGTTGTCTGGGGGCTCCTTGCCCAGGCTGTGCTCGGTCACCTCTGGGGGGGTGTGAGCTGAGGGTGGGCAGATGGCTGCAGTGGGGACCTGTAGGGCTGGGTCTCTGCTCTGGTGGTTTTGGGGTGAAGTCCTCGCTCTGTGCTGCGCTGTCCCCAACCTGGGGACTCAGCAAGGGGTCTCCTGTAACCCTGCAAGGGGGCGGATGGGGACACGAACAGGGAGGGGACACGGACCGGGAGGGGACCTGGGGTAACCGGGATGCTGCTCCCACACCAGCCGGGCTCAGGGCAGGCTGCTGACCCCCAGCCCAGCTCCACAGCGGCCAAGCCTCCGGGTAAGCCTCTGTCCATGTGTCCACCTGTCTGTCCGCAGGGCAAATGCCATAGGATGACCGCTGCTGGTCCCCTCTTACTGGCTGTGATATCGTCTGTCCTGTGGCTCACGCGGGGCTTCGACCCGGCTCCCAGCGCCTGCTCCGCCCTGGCCTCCGGCGTCCTCTACGGCTCCTTCTCCCTCAAGGACCTGTTCCCCACCATCTCCTCCGGCTGCTCCTGGACCCTGGAGAACCCCGACCCCACCAAGTACTCGCTCTACCTCCGCTTCAACCGGGAGGAGCAGGTCTGCACCCACTTCTCTCCCATGGTGCTGCCGCTCGACCATTACCTGGCCAACTACACCTGCGACCCCCGGGGCGAGGCCAGCCCGGCCCCCGCCCGCCCGCACGCCGAGCAGCAGCAGCAGGAGGAGGAGGAGGACGAGGAAGCCGAGCTGGAGCTGTGCGAGGGCGCGGGGCCCTTCACCTTCCTGCACTTCGACAAGAACTTCGTGCAGCTGTGCCTGGCGGCCGANGAGGCGGCGCCGCGGCTGCTGGAGCCGCAAGCGCTGGAATTCCGCTTCGTGGAGGTGCTGCTCATCAACAACAACAACTCCAGCCAGTTCACCTGCAGCGTGCTGTGCCGCTGGCTCGAGGAGTGCCTGCAGGCTCCNATGGATGGATGGATGGATGGATGGATGGATGGATGGATGGATGGATGGATGGATGGATGGATCCTGGGGCTGAGGGTGCCAATGTGACACAGGGCATGGAGCAGGGAATCTGTGCAGTGGATGGATCCTGGGCAATTCTCAAGATTTTTTGGAACTTGAGAAAGCTCCTGGGTTAGACTGAACTATGTGAGCTGTTTGACCAAGCGCAGGATTAGATAAATTTTGAAAACTTCCTGTATTGTTTTTCCTGGGGCTGGAGGATGCTAATGGGGCACTGGGCATGGAGCAGGGAATGGTGCAGAGGATGGATCCTGGGGATGGAGAGTGCCAGCTGGGAACTGGGCATGGAGCAGGGAATGGTGCAGAGGATGGATCCTGGCCGTGCTCACTCCTGGTGTAGGATTGGTGCCAGTCAGGTGCTGGGCATGGAGCATCCATGGGATGGATGAATCCAGCTTGAGCACCCTCCTTAGGGCTGGAGGGTGCAGCTGGGTGCTCTGCATGGAGCAGGAAAGCTGGTGCATGGAGCAGAGAACCCATGGGATGGGTGAATCCTGCCTGAGCCCACTCCCAGAGCAGGAGTGCGCTGTTCATGGAGCAGGGAACCCATGGGATAGATGAATCCTGCCTGAGCAACTCCTCAGGGCAGGATGGCACTGTTTATGGAGCAGGAAATCCATGGGATGTGTGAATCCTGCCTGAGCCTGCTCCCTCAGGGCTGGAAGTTTGCAACGGGACGCTGTGCTTGGAGCAGGCAATCCACACAAAGCTCAAACCCCTGGAGCTGCAGCTTGGATGGCTCAGCCATGCTGTGGGAATGCCACGGTGACCCCCCCGCTGCCAGGGCTGATGCCACGGCTGCTCTGGCACATCCCACGTGGCTCCCTGCCTGGCTCCCTGACGCGGGGCAGGAGCGGGAGCCAACTCGCTCCGCCTTGGTGGAGACGTGGAAAACAATTTGCAGGTAAAATGACCCTTTCCCGTGGCAAATTACCCTTGACTGCTGCAGCCCGGGCTCTTGTTATTCCAGGCAGGAATGTCACGGCACGGCGGCCGGGCTATTAACCAGGCGGGATGAGGCCGTTTGCTCGTTCCGGGATTGTGGGAATGGCTGAGGATGAAGCAGCAGCCGGCAGCGGGGTCGGGCTGCCCGCCTCACCCGGGCGCTGCCCGTGCCAAGCCCGGCGAGGTGATACAGGGATTTGGGGCCACAGCTGGCCAGATGTTCGCTTCAGCAGCCTCAGGGCGATGCGCGGGCAGGAGCAATCCCCAACTGGGCTGCGCGGGGTCTTTATCCGGCAGATTAGGTGGCGGGGCCGGGCCGGGGGTGTAGAGATAATTTCATTGGGCTTTAGCATTTATTTCAGGAGCTAAATGTCATTACGGGCAGATCCCCCAGTAAATCCCCGGTCCGTTACAGCTGCAGGGCTCTAAATCGCCTCATCCCGAGGGGAGCTGCTTGAGCTGATTTCATTTTATGGGGTTTTTTTCCTGGTTTGGGTTTTTTTCCCCCCTTTAAACGCTGCTCCCCGTGGGTGATTTACAGCTCAGCTCCGGGGTCAGGTGCTGACCCTGTGCCCGAGGGGCGACACCTGACTGCGACTGTCTGAGGAGAAACGGGATCCAGGATGGGATGGAGAAGAGGAATCCAGGGTGGGATGGAGAAGGGGGGTACAGGATGGGATGGAGAATGGGAAT
This sequence comes from Sitta europaea, assembly GCA_013400255.1. NCBI lineage: Eukaryota > Metazoa > Chordata > Aves > Passeriformes > Sittidae > Sitta > Sitta europaea. The sequence continues at coordinate 109,022 of VXBS01004068.1, read as the reverse complement.
CCAGGGTGGGATGGAGAAGGGGGGTACAGGATGGGATGGAGAAGGGGAATCCAGAGTGGGATGGAGAAGGGAAATCCAGGATGGGATAGAGAATCAGGATGCAGAACGGGATGAGAAGCAGGATCCAGGATGGCATGGAGAAGGGGGATGCAGGATGCGATAGAGAATCAGGATGCCCCTCCAGGGGATCCAGCACATCCCCAGGGGTGGCTCAGTGGGGCGATTTCCCCCGAGCCTGGCGCGGGGCGCTGGCCAGGGGGGTCCCTGCAGAGCTGGCCGGGCTCCGTGCCACATTCCGCCTCTCCGGCTGCGATGGCCGCAGCGCAAACTCCAGCTCCTTCTCCAAATTACATTTGACATTCAATTAAAGGCTGGAGCGCCCGGAGGTTCAGCGGGATCGCGGTGCCGGAGCCGCGGGGGTGACGCTTTGCCTCGGCCACCCCTCGTACCACGCGGCTGCCACNTCCTCCGCCGCAGCGACGTGGGGCTGGCGCCCGCCCAGCGCCTCCCCACAGCGGTGACCCCGGGGTCCCCGGCGCCCGCGTCATCCCCACCGTGGGGAGGCTCTCCCGGGGGGATCCAGGGACGCGCTGGGAGGCACGTGGGAGCAAAGCGTGGGGGCGTGGGAGCTTCAAGCCCGGTGCTCCCGGCTCCAGGCGGTGCGCCCCCCTCTACAGACCCCCCCAAAGGGGTGACCCCCTCTTTTTGATGACCTCTGGGTGACCCTGTTGCGTCGAGGCCAAGCGGTTCCAGTTTTGAGTTTCTCTCGTCCCAAACCCATCCCTGTTCCGAAACCAACCCCCTGCGGGACGAGGACGCCACCAACCTCGGGGTCCCCAGAGGAACACCCCTGATGTCCCCAAAATCTCCTCCTGCTCTTGCACCCACCAGCTGTGCTGTGCTGGGGTGCTGGGGGACCCCCGGGCAGGGTGGGGTGCGGTGCCGGGGTTGGCCGCAGCCTCCCGACGGTGACAGCCGAGGATTTAGTGCTCTCCGAAGGAAATTGAATTTGGTGTCTCTGTCGAACACAGCCAGGGAGAACGCCCTCGTATATCCTCGGGATTTATGGTTTTCCCCAGGCTCTTGCCGTGCCGTGTGTAATTGTGCTGTGGCGCTCCCGGGAGGAATTCAGCCCGGTGGTCCCACAACCCCTCCCCGAGCATCCCCTCAGTGTCCCCAGCCGCCCCGTGTGTCCCATGCCACCAGAAATCCCACTGGAGTGAGATGTCCAAGGATCCAGCGAGGAGCCCTGAAGGGTTACCTTGAATTAAGGCAAAAACTGGGTGAATTTGTGGCTTTTTGACAGCACAGTCGGTGCCAGAGCAGGCTGTGCTCCCTGCCTGGGGCTGGCTGTCCCGGTGGGAGCCACCACGTGCCCAAAGCACCCTGCCGGTGCCAGGTGTCCCCAGGCCACCTCCCCTCCATCCCTCGGGGACATCGCCGTGCCTGGCTGGCAGGTGTCACCCCGGACTCTCCTGACTGTCACAGCAGTGGGGTGACCACAGCATTTTTGGGGGTGGCATCCCCGGGCTGGCATCGGCGCTGCTGTGCCGCTGTCCCCCCATGGCACACCCAGCAGGGATGAACCCACGGGAACTCCAGGGCCCAGATTTGGGGACAAGAGTCCCTCTGGAGGACAGGGGCGTGGCCCGGGGGTGTGGGGGAGGCGTCCCCCCGCGCCTGCAGCCGCGTCCCCCGCCGAGCCCCGCACATGCCAGTTAATTTCACGCCAAGTGCTCTTGATGGATCACTTGTTATTTTTGGTGAGCCGAGCCATAAATTTGTGCCACCTCACTGCAGCGAGCTGATAAGTGGGGACGGGATGGCACCTCCGCCTGGCACGGTGGGGACACCCTGCCTGCCCTCGGGCTGGGGTTCAGCTCCCAGCCCTGTGACACTTTTGGGGTGGCTGTGACACACGTTTGGGGGGCTGGGAGTGTGCTCAGCGATGCTTAACCAGGTCCTGCTCTCAGGGGTGCTCAGCGTGGGACCAGGCATCCCTGAAATGTCGTGTCCCCGTCCCTGTCCCCTGCCCACCCTCATTTGGACATCTCTCTCTCCTAGGCAATGCGGTCGAGGAGAACCAGAAGGTGAAGACCCAGTGGCCACGGTCAGCGGATGAGCCCGGGGTCTACATGGCCCAGACAGGTACCAGGAACAGGCAGGGGGACACCGGTGACCCCGGGGGCTCACGCACCTGGGCAGGGGTGACAGAGATGGAGCGACTCCCTTTAGCTTCCTGCCCACGGACTGCCTTAATTTGCTCCATTTATATATTTTTTCCCCTGCACTTTCCTCCGAGGGTTGTAAAGCAAAGCGAGGAAAAAAAAAAAATCTATTAATTGTTCCGTTCAAACGTATTTATTTGGCAAATCCATCTGGGTAATTTGAGCGTGCTGCTCCCCCCTCCCCAGCCTCCCTGATTTATGGTCGGAGGGCTCGGAGGCGAGCGGGAGATGGATGGGCTCCGGCTCAGCTCCATGTGCCTGGCGTGCACAATTCCCGGCCACGCTCGGTGCTCACGGGGGTCCTGCCCCACCGGGTGACTCCAGCGGTGACCCTGCCCAGTGTCGGGGTGCCCGTGTGACACGGAGCAGCCCCAGCGCGTTGTCACCGCCGCGGGTGACACGGAACCCGCGCCCTGCCTGTCTGCAGGACAAACGGCCCCCTCTGGAGCCCTCCCCCATCTATCCCTGTTTAATTTAAACGGATGGGCTCTGCTGCCGGGCTGTCCAAGAGCCTCAGAGACATCATCAACCTTAATAAGAGCCGCTTGTTGGAAATGTCAGCGTGTGACGGGGTGGGGAGAGGGAGCTGCTGAGGGCTGCCCGTGCTGCTCGCCCTGCTTGTGATGCCCACTGCCCACCCTGAGCACTGCCCACCCTGCTCACCCTGCCCACCGTGCCAGCACCTCCCGGCACGGATCCTGTCCCTCACACCAGCTGTGATCCCGGGCCCCAATCCCTTCCCCAGTGTGGAAATCACAACACCCAGCTCTGTCTGGTGCTGAGCCCAGCGTTGCCTCACCTCCCCGACCCCCTCAGTGCCACCCACCCCACCTCACCCTCACAGGTGCCACCCACCCACCTCTGTGCCCCCTCTGTTGCCCTGGTGGCACGTCCCCTGTCCCCCGCGGGCTCTCAGGCTCCCTGTCTCCCGCAGGGGACCCCGCAGCCGAGGAGTGGTCGCAGTGGAGCGTGTGCTCCCTCACCTGCGGCCAGGGCTCCCAGGTGCGCACGCGCTCCTGCGTCTCCTCTCCCTACGGGACGCTGTGCAGCGGGCTGCTCCGGGAGACCCGCACCTGCAACAACACCGCCACCTGCCCAGGTACGGGGGACACCGGGGACACCGGGGACGCCGCGGCGCTGCGCTGCCGGCTCCCCGCAGGGCTGAGCAAGCGGGTGGGGACAGAGAGAATGCGTCGCTGGGACATCTCTGGGCTCTCCTCGGGGCGCTGTGGTGGATGAGAAGGGCGGCTCGGCATGGTTGTGGTGCCCACCCTGCACTGGGGTGCTCCGAGTGCTGTTGGCATCCCTCCATCCTCTGGAGGAAACCCCAGGGGAGGCGTCTGGAAGGGGAGTCCTGCGCCCTGTGCCCTGCCAGCAGTGCTGCCGCCGGGGATTTGCCTCGGGAGTTCCTTGCCATCTTCTCTCCTGGCAAACTGTGGGCTCCTCCTGGGTGTCCCCGAGGTCCCGTGCTGGAGCCTGGGGGTATTTGGAGCCTGGCATTCCGAGGGGCTCCCCCTGACGCGGGGCAGGAGCGGGCTGAGCCGCTCAGCCAGGTGACAGGCGGGATGCCGAGCATCTCCTGTCCGTCCGTGCTCGTGTCCGTGCGTCTCCTGCGGGACATGGGAATGGGAGCGACCTCAGGGTGCCACAGCGGCCGAACCTGGGGGGATCCGAGGGATTTTCAGCTCCCGGACATGCAGTGCCCGCTCCTCCCCGTGCCGGGAGTGCAGCGCTGTCCTGGCACTCCGAGGACATCCAGGAGGAGCGTCCTTTGGGATGGCCCCCGATCCTTTCCTGGGAGCTCTGCGCTCCCGTGGGTGCGAGGGACAGGTCGTGCTCGGTGTGCTGACAGGGTTTGGGGTGACCCGTGCGTGGCTTTGGGGGGGGACGTGCGCCGCCAGTGCCGGGACCCCAAAAGGGAGGCTCGGAGCAGCGCAGGGAGTGGCAGCAGCACCGCTGCCAGCTCAGGGATTTGGGATGGCGACAGAGCGGGCAGCGCTGGGAACTGCGCCCGGCTGAGCCCTGGGCAGGGCACGAGGGGTCTGCCACGCCAGGAGGAGGAGGAGGAGGAGGCTGGAGCCCCTCGGCTGTGCTGTGTTGCAGTTCCCGGCGCGTGGGAGGAGTGGTCCCCGTGGAGCCTGTGCTCGGTGACCTGCGGGCGAGGCGCCAGGACCAGGACGCGGCGCTGCGCGGCCTCGCGGCGCGGAGGGAAAGCCTGCGAGGGCCCCGAGCTGCAGGCCAAGCCCTGCAGTATCGCGACCTGCCCGGGTCAGTACCTCCCTCTCCCCACGCTCCTTCTGCCCGCCGGGAATGCCAGGGCCGTGTCCCTGGCGCTGCGAGGTGGCACCGCCACGGGGACCTGGCACACGGGGGTGCTGCGGCACTGGGCGCTCCGTCCCGCGCCCGCTGGAGATCCCAGTGGGAAATCGGCGCTGTTGGCCGTGCTGGGGTCTCAAGACCCCAGCGTGGGCAGGGGTCCAGCCTGAGGAGGAAGAGGCTCCTTCGCTGCCATGCTCTGGGGTGGCACAGGGACATTGTGGGGCACAGGGAGGTGACAAAGGGGGTCGGCTGCAGGGTCTGTCTGCACACAGGTGGTGGTGCCACGTCTGTCCCTTCCTCCTGCGTGCCAGGAGTGGCCGTGGTGGTGGCTATGGCGTCTGTGGTGATGGCCAGGGATGCCACGTCTTGGACGGTGTCCCCAGGGGTGACGTGGGGCAGCTGGCAGGGGGTTCAGAGCAGGAGGGAGCGCGGGAGCTGCTCCTGCAGCAGCTCTGACAGGAGCGTGGCACCCGTGGCACACAGGTTCAGCCATGGCAGTCCCGTGGAGACGCTGCTGGAGTCCTGAGCTTGGCAGGGAACGATGCCAGGGATGCTGGATTAGGTTGGAAGCACTTCCAGGGATGCTGGATTTGGTTGGAAGCACTTCCAGGGATGCTGGATTTGTTTGGAAACAATGCCAGGGATGTTACATTTGGTGGAAAGCGATGCCAGAGCTTCTGGATTTGGCAAGAAGTTGTGCCAGGGATGCTGGATTTGGTTGGAAACAATGTCAGGGATGCTGGATTTGGCCAAAAGTGATACAAGGACCCTGAATTTGGTCGGAAGCACTTTCAGGGGTGCTGCATTTGGCAGAAAGCGATTCCAGAGCTTCTGGATCTGGCAGGACCCATGCCAGAGATGCTGGGTTTGGTTGGAAACGATGCCAAGGGTGCTGGACTTGGTCAGCAGTGATACCAGGGATGCTGGGTTTGGTTGGAAATGATGCCAAGGGTGCTGGACTCGGCCAGCAGTGATACCAGGGATGCCAGGTTTGGTTGGAAGCGATGCCAAGGATGCCAGAAATGCCAAGTTTGGTGCGAACAACACCCGGGTCCCCACTCTGAGCATGTCCCTCACATGGCAGCCGGTGCGGGGGCCAGTCCCAGCGACAGCCCCCACGCCCAGCACTGCCCGCCCGNGGGAGCGGGGGGACGGCCGGTGTCACCGCCGGTGACACCCGGAGCGCTGGCAGCCCCCTCCGCTGCGGGGCGGCAGGAGCCTTGAGGGCGATGCCAGGGATCGCCGGGCACGTCTCAGCTGGAGGAGCCGGGGGTTGGCACTGTCCTCGAGCCGGGTCGCGCTGGGGACCCGTCGGTGCCAGGTAGCGGCGGGGCCCGCCGGGCCTTTGGGGGGGGAGGACNCGCCGTGCTTTGGGTGTGGAAGCACGAGGGAGAGCTCGCGTGTGCACACGGGGCTGGGGACGGCTCCGGGCGTGGGGGACGCCGGGCAAAGGATGGACCACGGGGTCCTCATCCTGTCCCCCGAGCCGCTGCTGGTTTGGTGGGAGAGGTCGTGGCATCAGTGGCGGCCGTGGAGGGAGGTGATGGCTGTGCCTTGGTGCTCACGGATGGTGGCAGAGAACGAGGGGCACCTGAGCCAGGATGGGCACCTGAGCCAGGATGGGCACCTGCTCCAGGGTGGGCACTTGAGCCAGGATGTGCATCTGCAGAAAGATGGGCACCTGCAGCAGGATGGGCACCTGCAGCAGGATGCCAATCCGCTCTAGAAGAGGTTTAAATCACTGATCCATGGATTTCGCACCCCGCGGGATTCCGGCTCGCGGCGCGTGGAGCAGCTCCGACGCTGCCCCGTCCCCGCGGGTGCCGCTCTCCGTGCGCAGAGCCGGGTGTCCCACAGTGTCCCCATCCCCACAGCAGATAGCAAGTGGGGTCCTTGGAACCACTGGAGCCTCTGCTCCAAGACCTGCGACACCGGCTGGCAGCGGCGCTTCCGCATGTGCGAGGGCACGGGCATGCAGGGCTACCCCTGCGAGGGCACCGGCGAGGAGGTGAAGACCTGCAACGAGAAGAAGTGCCCAGGTACGGGGTAGCCCCCACCCCCAGCGCCCCTCACCCCACACCTGGACAGTGCTGATCCCCCCTTCCCCCCCTCCCAGCCTACCACGAGATGTGCAAGGACGAGTACGTGATGCTGATGACCTGGAAGAAAACGGCTGCTGGGGAGATCATCTACAACAAATGTCCCCCCAACGCCACAGGTGACCCCAGAGGCCCCCTGGGATGCAGCAGGGCAGGGGGTGGTGGGTGGGATCGGGGTCGAGCACCTCCAAACCCCCCGGGGCAGCGGGTGGCACGAGGCACAAGTGGCCCGAACCCCTCTGACCTGCAGCAGAGTGGGGGGTGTGGGTGGCATTTGGGTTGAGCCCCCTCAAAGCCCAGAAGGAGGGGTTGGAATTGGGGTCAGGCACCCCTGAACCCCCCTGGCCTTGGGGGCAGAGCAGGGGCTGTGGGGTGGAGCCGCCCCAAAGCCCCAGGGGCAGAGGTCTGGGCAGGGGGTGATGCTGGGGTCAAGCACCCCTAAATCCCCTGGCCCTGCCGCTGCGCAGGGGGCTGGGGGTGGCATCGGGGTGCCAGGAAGGGATTCCAGCACCAGCCCCAATCCCAAATCTCCGTCACAGGGACTGCCAGCCGCCGGTGCCTGCTGAGCCCCCACGGGGTCGCCTACTGGGGGGTGCCCAGCTTCGCCCGCTGCGTGTCCCACGAGTACAGATACTTGCATCTCTCAGTAGGTGCCCGCTCCGGCACGGCCCCTTCTGTCCCCTGTCCCATCCCCGGAACCCCAAGAGCCACCTCGCCTCTCTGGCATGGGGAAACTGAGGCAGGGCTCTCTGGGCGGGCTGGGAAAAGGGGATCCTGTCCAAGCTGTGTCCATGGGAAGTGGTTCTTGGGATCTTTCCTCAGATCCCTGGGATGGAATCCCCTGTGGGGTGGGAATAGAGATCCCATCCCAGAGCTGGAGTTGCATTGCTATGTCCTTGGGAAAAGGCTTTTGGGATGGGGGTGCCCCCAGACGCCCCCGGATGTCCCCAGACCCCTGTGACCACCCACAGACCTCTGTGGGCTCTGGGAATCATGTCCCAGTCCCAGAGCTGGAGTGTTTGTGTTCCCGTGTGGTTGGGAAAAGGCTGATGGGATAGGGAGGATTCCCCCAAACCCTACGGAAGATCCCAAACCCCCTGTGAATGTCCCCAGACCACCCTGGACATCCCCAAACCCCCACAGATATCCCCAGACCACCATGGATGTCCCCAAACCCCCTGTGAATGTCTCAAGGCCACCCTGGACGTCCCCAAACCCCCGCCCACTCCCTCGACCTTCACACCCTTCAGCTGCCTTAATTACCGCAATCAGCCCCGCGGCATCCCGCGGGCTCGGGGGACGCTCAGGCACACGCAGCGCTGCCGGGGGGCGGTGGCAGCAGGGTGACACCGCTGTCCCCACCCCCGTACCAGCTGCGGGAGCACCTGGCGAAGGGCCAGCGGGTGCTGGCAGGGGAGGGCATGTCCCAGGTGGTGCGGAGCCTGCTGGAGCTCGTGGCCCGCAAGACCTACTACAGCGGGGACCTGCTCTTCTCCGTGGACATCCTGCGCAACGTCACCGACACCTTCAAGAGGGCCACCTACATCCCGTCCTCCGAGGATGTGCAGGTAGCGGGCAGGGGGACGGCCGGGGTGCCCTCCGCGGGGAGGTGGCCCAGCCCCGCTGAGCCCCGGCCCCGCAGCGCTTCTTCCAGGTGGTGAGCTACATGGTGGACGCGGAGAACCGCGAGAAGTGGGAGGACGCGCAGCAGGTGAGCGGCGCGGCGGGCAGGGATGACCGCACCCCAAGAGGGGTGTGCCCACACAAAGGGGATGACCGCACCCCAAGAGGGGTGTGCCCAAACAAAGGGGATGACCCCACCCAAAGGGGAGGTCCCCACCCAAAGGGGAGGTCCCGGAGCTGCTGCCGTGTCCCGCAGGTCTCGCCCGGCTCCGTGCACCTGATGAAGGTGGTGGAGGACTTCATCCACCTGGTGGGGAACGCGCTGAAGGCTTTCCAGAGCTCCCTCATTGTCACCGACAACCTGGGTGAGCGGCGGGGCGGGCGCGGGAGCCTGAGGGGACACAGGAGCGGCGGAGGTGACCCCAGTGTCCCCCGACAGTGACCAGCATCCAGCGGGAGCCCGTGTCCGCCGTGTCCAGCGACATCAACTTCCCCATGAGGGGGCGGCGGGGGATGAAGGACTGGGCCCGCAGCTCCGAGGACAAGCTCTTCATCCCCAGGGAGGTGCTGAGCCTCGCCTCGGCCGGTGAGCAGGGGCGCCCAGGTGTGCGCGCACCTGGCGGGGTGCACAGCTGGAGGGGGGGGGTGTGCGCGCCCACTTGAGTGCTCCTGCACATCTGGGACAGCACGCTGGGGGAGTGCTCGAACATCTGGAGGTGTCCACGATGTGCGAGCGTGCACATCTGGGAGCACGCAGGTGCGCGCACAGGTGTGAGCGTGCGAGTGCTCCCGCACATCTGGGCGCACATCTGGCAGCCGGGCGCGTGCCCTGCGTGTCCCCTCCTGCGTGTCACCGAGCCGGTGGCTCTCTCTCTCTCTCTCTCTCTCTCTCTCCCTCCCCGCAGAAGCCGAGGAGTCGTCGCACTTCGTCATCGGGGCGGTGCTGTACCGCACGCTGGGGCTCATCCTGCCCCCGCCCAGGTGAGTGGCACCGCCCGCGGTGTCCCCTGCTGTCCCCCGGCCTGTCACAGCCCGTGTCCCTTCCCGCAGGAGCCCCCTGGCCGTCACCTCCAAGGTTCTGACGGTGACGGTGCGCCCGCCGACCCGGCCCGCGGAGCCGCTGGTGCTGGTGGAGCTGTCCCACATCATCAACGTGAGTGTCCCCTCCCCTGGCATCGGGAATGTCCCTTTGTCCCTTCCCATGTCACCAGTGTGAGTCACTGAAGGTGTCTCCCTCCCACATCACCTTGAGTGTCCCCTCTGTGCCACCCGCACGGGTGTCCCTTGTCCCACACTGTCGTTGTGAGTGTCCCCTCCCTCGGTGTTGCCCTTCCTCATCATCAGCCCTCCCGTGTCACCAACGTTCCCTCCTCATCACCACGAGTGTCCCCTTCCCCTCCCACGCCATCGGTGTCACCGTCCTGTCCCATCCCCGTGTCCCCTCCCAGTCCCCGCGTGTCCCCTGGCAGCAGTGCCCGGTTTGTGGCGTGGTCCCTGTGCCCGCCGTGGGGACGTGCCAGCCCGGGGACACCCGGGGAATGTCGCCAAGGGCCGCGTGTGCTCCTGGGGAGGGGACAGGGCTGGGGGGAGCCCTAACGTGTCCCTGTGTCCGCAGGGCACGTCCCACCCGCAGTGTGTCACCTGGGACTACTCGAGGACGTGAGTGAGGGGCAGGGACACGGGGACAGGGGGACAGGAGTGGGGACAGGAGTGTGGGGACAGGATTGGGGACAGGAGTGGGGACAGGAGTGTGGGGACAGGAGTGTGGGGACAGCACCGCAGGGGCCTCTGGGAGGGAGGGGAGCAGGGAGGGGAAAAGGGGTTGGAGCAGGAATGGGGGAAGAGGGATTGAAGCAGGGAAAGGAACAGGGATTGGGGAATTGGGGAGGGGAACAGAGATTGGGGAATTGGGGAGGGGAACAGGGATTGGGGAATTGGGGAGGGGAACAGGGGTTGGGGCAAGGATGGGAACAGGGATTGGGGCAAGGATGGGAACAGGGATGGGGGAACAGGGGTGAAGAGCAGGGATAGAAATGGGTGGGAGGACAGATGGGAGAGCAGGAATGGGAGCG
>VXBS01004068.1:30507-58238 GCA_013400255.1 Sitta europaea | reverse complement strand
AGCGGGGGGGCTCACTTGTGGGGCATGTCCTCCATGCTGACGCGGCCCCAAACGCCCACCACGAAAGTCTCCACCTCGCACTCGTTGACGCCGCGGGCGATGCGAAAGTGGCCGCCCTCGCCCCACGCCGTGCCCCACGAGTTGGCCGCCGTCTGAGCAGGGGACACGGGACACGCTCAGCGTGGTGACCCCACCCCCGGAGCCAAGCTGGACCCCACATGGGTGGGGGTCATGGCTGAGCCCCCCCAAACTCGCCCCGAGCACTCACCCAGTATTTTTGGGTCTGGCCATCAGGCAGCTGCTCCTCTCCCCACCTGCAGCGGGACGGGACAGTGAGGAGGGGTCCCCAGGCACCCCCAGACTGTGGGATCCCCCCACCCAGCACCGTGGGGGGATCGGGGGGGCGCTGACCGTGCTCATTTCCTGCCCCCCGGCACCTCCCCAGGGCCAGGCCGAGGTTTTGACATCCGCTCCCGGAATAGGGGCAGGAATATTTAGCCACGGCAGGAGGAAGGAAACACCGGCACAGGGCAGCCGGCCCCGCTGCCCTCTCGGGGTCTGCAGCCCCCAATCCGGGGTCTGCACCTCCAACCCGGGGTCTGCAACCCCCACCCGGCGTCTGCACCCCCAATCCCCCTCCCTCCCCTTCCAGGGTGCTGAGCACCTCACTCGTGTCACTTGTGCCTCCATTCCCCTCCCTGCTTTCCTTTCCCAGCTCGGGGACACCCAAAGGGAACACTTCTCCCCCCCAGCCCACCCCTCTGCGCACCCCCCGGAGCCCCCCAGGCCAGCCCCGCACCGACCCGGTGATTTTCACCGAGTGTGTCCCGTGTCTCTGGTGCTTCGGCCCCTTCCCCTCGGCCACGGGCGTGTGCCGATAGATCCCGCTCTTGTACATGAAGAAATCCTCGTGCACCTCCAGGATGGCTGCGGGGAGCAGGAGAGGGTTTGGGGGCACTGCCGCTGTGCCGAGGGAAGGGGCTCCGCGACCCCCGGGCACGGGGGAGGGGAACGGGGGCATCGCATTCCCAGCGGGAAGGAAGGCGGCAGCCGGATCCTCCCCGGGGCGATGCAACAGCAGCACTCAGAGGAGGTTTCGAGAAGAAAAAAATGAAAGTTAAACAAACGCAGCTGCCAAGACGGTGATTAAATCTCAGGAGTTAATGAGCAACCCAGTGCCCGCTGGGGTGGGCAGCGTGACGGGCACTGGGGCAGCACTGCCCGGGCACGCAGGGCGAGCAGCTGAGGGGGGGTCTGGCTCCCACGGCAGCTCCCCCAGCACGGACAGAGCGGGTTTTTCCCCCACCTTGTTCCTCCAACCTTTTTAGGGTGCACAGAGGGGTGCCCCCGCCAGCTCCTTACCTTGCACGGGGCCGTTCTCCAGCAGCTCCTTCATGATCTCCTTCTCCTGCAAGCACAGGACCGGGTGGCAGCGGGTGGCAGAGGGGCCGAGACCCCCGGCACTGCCCTCCCCACCCCCAGAGCTGCTCCAGCACCCACAGGAGGCAGCTGCGGAGATGCCGGGCGGAGGAGCCGCTCCCCGCCGGCTCCGCGGTGGGGTTTTCCCAGCCGCATTCCCAAACTCGGTTTTCCCAGGTAAAGCAGCCCGTGCCAAGCCCCTTCCCGCTCCCCAGGGCTCCCGCTCCGCCCCCGGGCCCGGCGCTCACGCTGGAGGAGAGGCGGTAGGCGGGGGTGGACTGGTAGATCTCGTTGGAATGGGTCTGGGGGTTGGGGCACCGCGCTGTCGCCTGGCGCTTGCCCCGGCCCGTGGAGCGGCTGTGCATCATGCAGGGCGCGGCCGCCGGCTGGCTCTGCTGGCTCGTGAACGGGTAGCACTCGTCTGTCACCACCCTGCGCACAGGGACGGGGATGGCGGAGGGGAAGGACCACCTGGATCCGTCCTCATCCCAAACCTCACTCCCGTCCCCGCCCTGAACCCCAATCTCATCCCCATCCCAATCCCATCCCCGTACCAAACCTACTCTCCATTCCCACAGCAAATCCCTCTTCCATCCCAAAACCCACTCTCATGCCCATCCCAATCCCCACTTCCATCTTCTCCCCAAACCCCACTCCCATCCCACCGTGATCCCCATCCCTATCCCAAACCCCGCAATCCATCCTGCCCTGGCTTCCCTCATTCCCCACCTGCCCGAGGATGAGCACGGGGATCTCTTGGGCTCTCCTCAGGTGACCAGAACCTCAAACCCCCTTTATCCCACCCTATCCCAGAGCAGCCTCTGTGATCCCAGTGATCCCATCCCATTAATCCCAGCCCATTATCCCGCCCCACTCACCCTCTCCTGCGCAGGTACCACCAGGCTCCGTCCAGGCGGCCCCCGCTGCAGCCCCGCTGGTTGCGGGTGTCACAGGACAGGAGGTTTTGAGGGGACAGGGCGGGGGTCATGTGTCCCATGGAGTGGATGGAGATGCGGTCCGAGGCCACGGCTGGGGANAGAAAGCCCAGGAGCCGGCGCAGTTGCCCTGGTCCAGGGGCTCGTGGATCATCCCGGGCCACTTCGCCGCGGCGTCAAAGTGACGCGGCAGCACCTCGTTGGAGTCCATGTTCATCTGCGGGGCACAGCCGGGGGGCTCAGGCCACAGGGACCCCCTCCCCAGCTCCTCCTGCCACCCCTGTCATCCTCTGAGATGGTCCCCAGCCACCGTTAGTGTCCCCCAACCCCACTGTGGGACCCCATGTCCTCCTCCTGCCATCCCAGCCATCCTTTCAGCAGTGTCCCCCCACCCAGGTTTTGTGTCCCCCAGCCTCACTGCGAGACCCCTCAAGACAAGGACATCACCATGAGTGACAAATATTTGGGTTCCCCTTATCCCAGAGAGGCCAAACCCCTCAATATTCCCTAAATTCGGGCTCCACAGCCCCAGCAGCTCCTTAGACAACACCAGCACCGAGTGTCCCATCCCGGAGCCCAGCAGGGCCCTCGGTGGCCACCCCGGTGACAGCCCTGGGTGACACAGTCCCTGGCGGTGGCCTCTGGCCCAGCCTTTCCTCCCTGGAGCGGGGACGGTGCCCCCGCCCCGGCCTTCCTGGAGAGGACACGGCCACAACTCCCCGGCTTCTCCCGGCGCAGGAAGCGCCTCTAAAATTAAACCTCAGGCTCACGGAGCGCGGGGCTGGGCGGGCACCGAGCTCTGCCAGCACCGCAGGGACCCCCGAGGGTGCCCATCCCGGGTTTGGGGGAGGCTAAAGCGCTGGGGCAGCCGGCTCTGCTGAGTCAGCAGCGGCGGGGCCGGCGTTCCGATGGGAAACGAGCACGGAGGAGAGGGGGAAAAAACAACACTGGCAGCCCGGGGATTGTCCGGGGGAATTTGCTGAGCTGCTGTCTCCAAACACAAGGGCTGCCCTGCCTCCCCCTCCTGGGAGCCCCTTCCCAGCGATGGGGAATCACTGGGAAGGGCAGGGACAACCCCTGGCGTGCCTCAGTTTCCCCGCCGGGCGGGACTCACGTGCATCTCGTTCATGTTCATGACGGTGGGAGAGGGACGGAAGGTGCCCAGGCGGTGCCGGATCCCGTCCTCCAGGGTCATCCCCCAGAACTGGCTGTAGTTGGCGGCTCTCCAGCTGCGTGGGAAGAGGGGACGCGGCTCAGGGGTCACCCCAAAAAAGCACCGAGGGGTGAAGCATCCCTGCCCCGCCCTGGCGGTGCCTGCTCCTTACCCGTAGTTGCCTCTGTTGACGGCGTCGATCAGCTCGCCATCCATCAGGCAGGCGTGGTCCTCGCACTGCCACTGCCCGCCGGGGCCGCAGGTGCTGCCGAGGGGACAGTCGGGGAGAAATTATGTCCCCAGGGTGACCGGGGCGACCCTGAGTGGGCGCTGCCCCTCCCGAACCGGGCAGCAAGCGAGGGGCTCAAGGCTACTTCTGTCAGGGCTGGGCACCTTAGGATGGGGTGAAGCCCTCTGGGTGCCCCCGAGTGGCCTCTGGGTGCCCCCGAGTGGCCTCTGGGTGGCCCTGGGAGCTGTCCCCCCGCCCCGTCCCAGCCCCCCGCAGGAGCCCCGAGGGCAGACAGGCCACGGGACAGAAAATCAGCTGAAAAGCCGCCAGGGCTGCAGATACCAGAGGGGGGCTTGGACACCAGCCCGGGGCTGGGGGTCTGGGCTGGGGGTCCCCAGGAGTGACCCACTGCCACCGGCTCTCTCCTGCGGCACCCACGGGGACGGCCGGGCCAGGGGGGGCTGTGGGGGGTGTGGCGGGTCCCCTGGGGAGCCCCGGGCTGTGTTCTCCCTGTGCAGCGAGCAATGCTTGGCATGCTCCCTCCTGACAGATCCCGGCACATTTCCCTTTTATGGAGCGGAGCGAGGCCGCAGCCGTGTCCTGCCAGGCACCCCAATCTCATTCCCGCCGGCAGCACCTGGATTCCAGCATTCCCCCACCCATCCCCGAGCGCTCCCGCCGCTGTCTGGGACACCTGGGGACTTGGGAGCACCTCAGGGTGGTGCCACCAGCTGGGTGTCCACACTCTGTGTCCCCCCACCACCACCACGGTTTTTGCCTCCTGCCAGCCCCCCCCAACAGCCGCGGGACCCCGGCAGGGACAGGGGCGGGGGTGAAGCGCTACAGAAATTCCTGTTCTCCAGGAGCCAAGTGCAGGGGAGGAGGGTTTGGAAGAGATTCTCCCCCTGCCCAGCGCTGGCGGGTCAGGGATGCTCCCCCAGCATCGCAGCGCAGACAGGACACCCACGGGCACGGCTTGGGGACATTGCCATTCCCCCGGGAATGGGGACACCCTCCGTCCCTCCGTGCTCCCCGGAGAGACTCCGGGCTGCCCCAGAGCTGTGCGGAGGGTCGGGCTGGCTTTTCACCTGCAGCCCAGGCGCACGCCCGCACACACATGTTCACACACGTGCCCCTGCCCTCGCACACGCCCCAGACGCTGCCTTTGATTTCCGCTTATCTGCCGCATCGCCCCTCCGGCTTCAATCCTCGTCTCCGGCAGCTCCGCGCCTGCAGGTTCCCCTATCCCCCACCTCCGGATGCCAGGAATACCAGTATTCCCAGATAAACCCCGCGCTGCTCCAGCAGCNCGCGCTTGCCCGAGCGTCCCGTCAGGCTTGGGCAAGCTGGGCTGCGACCAGCGTGGCCAAAACCCCCCCTGGGCAGCGCCTTGTGCCGCCGGGGCGAGCGGCTCCCACGCAGGCATGCGCTGAAAACTTGGGAGCGGCTCAAGGCCCTTGGCTCCGGGTTTGTTGGAGCAAAGGCATTTTGGCAGCGGCTCCCACCACCCAGCTCGGGCCTCGCTCTCCCCCGGGCCCTGAGGTTTGCAGGAGCCCGCGGGAACGCCACCCCTTCCCCCGGTGACATGCCGGTGACGTGCCGCAGGTGCCCGCAGAGCGCTCGCTCACCACAGGTTGCAGTTCTCCCGGTACGTGGCTCCGGTGGGATAATTGCGTCCGGCACGGGCACAGCCTGGATGGGAATGGAAGAGCCCCCGGTGAGCGCTGGGCTGTGCCGGGGGTCCCACCAGCACCCCCGTATTCCCAAGGGTACAAACCAAAGGGAAAATCAACGCGGGTTTTAAATCCAGGACGCTCTCGGCTGCACCTTGGCACCCCCAGAGTTGCCATGGGGGTCAGTGAGTGCTCCACGGGGCTGGCTCGGCGCCGGCAGGGTTAAATGTGCTCAGCCCGGCGGGACAGGGATAAAGGGGCCGGTTGTGCCCGGGAGCTGGCTCTGCTCCGCCGGGACTTCTGAGAGAGCCTTGTGCTGGCAGCTGGGGGCTGCCCGTGCCCCCCGCTCGCCCCCGGCTGCCCCAGCTGCTGGCAGGGTGAAGCCAGGGCCAGCATCTGCCTGCCCCAGACGTGACCGGGCAAGCTGGGGTGCTGTCCCCACATGTCCCCTCACGTCCCTGCTGCTGTGGGGTCACGGGCTGCTCCCACCCCCCCTTTTTGCGGGAGTCCATCCCCATCCCACACTCTCTGTAGGAGTTCCCACAGCTCTGAGGGGTGCGGAGCAGCTCTGCGGGGAGGGCAGGGATGTGGGGCGCCACATCCATCACCCCAAGGAGCGCCGGCAGCGCCCCAGGGCTGCCCCCCAGCACCCACAGCCGGGCCGGGCGATCCTCACCTGGGGCTTTGGGGAAGGGGGCCGGGATGCCCAGGCAGTATTCCCAGAAGTCGGGGCAGCAGTCGGAGACGGTGCGGTTGCAGAAGAGGTCGCAGTAGCAGAGGGTGTCGTGGTAGGGCACGGTGCAGCCGTCGTCGCGGCCATGGCAGCAGACGTCCCCCCGCTGGCAGTAGGAGCCCCCGGCGTCGTAGACCCCGTGCTGGTACAAACCGGGGCTCAGCTCCCGGCGGGTGCGGACCCGGGAGGACAGAGCCACCTGGGCCACCAGCCAGAGGCCCAGCAGGGTCCGCATGTCCCCGGTCATGTCCTCCCAACACCTGCAGAGGGAGGGCGGTGAGGGCATGGGGGTCCCCATCCCGCTGTGGGTGCTGTTCCCACCCTGCCCTCCCCGGGCTCCTCAAAACATTCCGGTTTTGTAACTGCCCTTGTGACCACGCAGCTCAACCTCCAGAACACCTTCTCCCCCCAGATCCTCATCTGAGGGGCCCCGTGCCCGCCCACCCCTCAACCACCGGCTCCAAAAACAACCCCCCCTCGGGAAGGGGGGGACACTCGGGGGGGCTGCCCGGGTGTCGTTCCCAGCGCCACCCCCAGCCCCCATCGCGGGCAGTGCCGTGAGCTGCCAGGTCTCAGCCCGCGGGGCCGAGGGGGGTGAGGGGGACCCCAAAAGGGTGGGGACAATCCGGTGGGCACACGGGGAAGGACCCCCTCCTGCCGGCTCCCCCCGCCTGCAGCGTGGGGACTCCCGGGACCCCGGTAAAGCGGGGAGAGAGTGACCCGGGAACCCACGCGGCACCCACGGGGTGGGACCCTCTCCCCGCTCCCACCCGTACCTGCTGCGCAGACACCCCGGCAGAGGAGCGGAGGGTCCGGTGCTGCGATCCCTCACAGGACTCAGGGGGCGGGACCCCCNGGGCCTGGGGCTGCAGAGCGGAGCCCCGGACTTGTGGCCCCCTGGCCCGCAGTCCCCGGCCACACCTCTGTCCCCGCGGGGCTGGGGTGTCCCCGGCTCCTGATCCCCTCCCAGAGCCCCCCAACACTCACTAAAGGGGGGTCCCGGCTCTGTGGTGCCAGCACCCCCTGCTCCGTGCAGGGGGGAGTTGCCCCGGGGGGGTTCCCCATTCCCCAGGTGTGTGGAGAGGACGGAAAGGAGGGGCAGATAGGGCGCGGCCATGCATTCCTGCCCCTGCCAGAGGTGTGGGCAGCTGGGTCCGGCTGAGACAGGAACCCCCCAGCCCAGCCCGGGGCATGCAGTTGGTGTCACTGGGGTCCAGCCCCCTGTCCCAGCTGCCAGCGCCCTCAGGGGCCAGAACCGGGGGGGTTTTGGCCACCCCCCAAGCTCCGGTGCCCCCGCGGCACCAACACCTGCTGCGGGACCTCAGCCGCCCACTCGGGGCTCCTGCTGGCCTTGAGCATCTCCCGGCGCTGCCAGAGGATTCCTCGAGGATGCCTCACGGCAGCCAGGACGGGAGCACCGCGGGGTTCCCTGGACAGCCGCGGGCCACGGGCCAGTGGCCACGGGCTCCTGGCTGAGCCCACGCGGTCAGGGTGGGCTTCACTCCGGGGAGGCGAGTGGAAGGGGGGAGCACCAAATCCCTCGGGGCACGGGGGCTGTCTGCTCGCCTGGCCCCCCCCCCCGGGGTGCTCTGGGCGCCCGAGCGGGGGTCCCTCCGCAGGGACCCCTCTTCCAAGCGCTCTTGGAAGGGCTCTTTCCTGTGAGCGCGTCCTTGGGCAGCGGAGCTGAGGCTGGAGCGCCGCAGGAAGGAACTGAGTCCAGCCCAGAGTCCGACTGTCTCCAGCATGACTGGACTCGTAGGAATCCACAGTGAGTCACGAATTCCCCCAAGACCCTCAGGGAACAAAGCAAAGCCACTGGCACAAAGGACATCCCCGGCCACTGCTCTGTGTCCTTGTGCCCCTGACAGCTCAGAGGACGCCTTGGGCCCTGCGGGAACAGCTGACCGTTCCCGTAACAACCCTGTCCCCCTGCCAGCTGATAAGAGCCGCAGCGCGGGGGCGGCGGCGGTGACAATCCAAGTGTTTGGAGCATCCCCTCACCCCGTTCCTGCGGCTGGGCTCCGGCGGGACACGGCCAGCTGGCCCGGCGAGGTGGCAGCTCCCTCGGTGTCACTCTGACGCTGGCGTGTCCCCTCCGCGGGGAGTGGCAGCCTCGGCGCACGTGGGGCAGCCCAAGGTGGAGGGGGACAAAGTCCTGCCGGGGCACCTTGGGCCCGTGTGACGGCGGGAGGCAGAGCGGCGGGCTGGCACAACCCCCCCGCCCTGCCTGGGACACCGTCCCGGCCCCTTCCCGGGGGAAGGACGAGGTGCCAGCACCGCTCAGAACCCTGCGGAGACCCCACACCCAGCTGGGTCAGCCCTGGGTGCCCCTCGAACACACTCGGGCTCTGCCGAGCCGGGCTCAGGGTGGATATCCCTCCAAACCCACCCGGGAACGCCGCCCACCCCCTGGCAGCACCGGGAGAGGCCGGGACAGTGTCCCTGTGGCTTTCGGGGCGCTGCAGCGTCCCGGATCCCCCTGCCAGGCACCCCCCCAGGGATTGCACCCCACACACGGGGCACTCCGCGGAACCGGGGGGCTGGAGCCCCCTCGGGACCCCCATGCCCGGGCAGGGGCAGCTCTGCGGGCAGGGAGGTGCTGCCCTCGCAGGGCTCGGCTCCGAGACGATCCTGGAGCGAGTTTCTTGGCAGGAGGCAGCCAGGAAAGGCAGGGACTGACCCGCGGCCAGCCCCGGCTTCCTCCCGAGCCTGCGGCACGGGAAGGGGCCACCTCAGCCCCCGACGTCGCAGGCTGCAGGACGTGCTGTCCCCGGGGAGACCCAGCTCGCTTTGCAGTCCCTAGAGGGGTCTGGGGGCTCCTGGGGAAGGGGGCTCCACCCTCACCTCCCCGGGATGGCTCTGGGGACATCGCAGCGTCGTCGCCATTTGAGGGCGGGGGGGAACGACACACCAAACAGTCAGGTGGGGCACAGCCCTTCCCTGCGAGGTGCCAAAAAAGCAGCGACAGCGCAGCGACACCAACCCTGCACCCTCCCCACAAAAACACAGGGTGGAGCTGGGGAGGGCGAACGAGCTTGGAGCTGCGATCTCGGTGGGTTTCTGCAGCTTAAAGGCTCAGGGAGGCGTCCGGACTTTTGTGTCCCCTCGGCCGGACATTTGTGTCCCCCTGGTCGGACATTTGTGTCCCTCTGGCCGGACATTTGTGTCCCCTGGCCGGTCGCTGCTGTTCCCCGGCCAGCGGCGGGGCTGCAGTGCCACCTCTCGGGAGCGCCGGCAGACAGACGGCAGCAGGCGGGCAGCCTCTACTCCAAATTTTAATGAAACAAATAAGTTAATAAGTTAATCAAGTGAGGTAACTACCGCTGGCTCTGTGGGGGGCTGCGGGGGACCAGCTAACCCCGGGAAAGGGGGGGGTTCCTAAGGGTTAATTCCTGCGTGCGGCTGCGGGCAAAGCTGTCACATGCACCTCGCCCCACGGCCACCCGCCCAGCGCTGTCCCCTCGTGTCCCACCGCCCGAGTGAGGGGAGGAGGCCGGGGGGGTGCCGGAGGAGGGTGGTAGGGGGGGTTCAAGCAGCTCTGGCACGGCCCGCGCTGGCCACATGCACTAACGGGGGCGAGGAGACGAGCAGGGTCGGGGGTCTCCGCTGCCCGGAGCAGAGGCACGGGAAAAGGGGGGTGCGAATCCCAGAGAGGGGCGGCGCTGGCAGCCAGGGGAGCGGTGGGAGCAGCCCAGGGCAGATCCCGGCACTGTGGGGGTCACCACCGAGCCCCTGCCCGGAGCCCCAGCCTGGCACTTTGGCACAACCCCGGTGTTGCCGGGCTGGGAGCCAGCGCCGGGACCGGGATCGGGGCAGCGCGGGAGCTGCCGTGGCTCTGCTGTGGGTGACATGCAAGGACACCGCCCTGTCCCCACCAGGCATGACCCCCTCCAGGCCCGGCCCGTGCTCCCCGGACCACAGAGGGGACAGGGACAGGGGCAGGGACAAACTGAGCACCGCAGGACCCAGCCAGGGGGGGAATCCTCGAAGCAGGAGCAGCGGCTGGGGCACAGGGGGAGGGACAGCCTTGGGGACAGCGTCTGTGCCGGCACCCCTGCCTGCTCCACAACCCCTGCTCAGCTTCCTGGCTCCAGGGCCACCCTCGGGTGGAGATTTCCCCCCCAGCCCTGAGCCCTCAGGGCCTCCAGGGCCCTCCTGGGCAGCACAGTCCAGCCCTGGGAGCTGGCAGGGGGTTGCTTATTGCCTATATCCCCTCGGGTTGCTCTTCCCAGGGGTGTTGCATATTAAGACATTATTGCATAAATATATATATCTATATATATCTCCTCTCTATATATGTTGCCCTGGGAGCATGCACGGGCAGGCAGAAGGCTCTGCTGTGCTTCTGGAGAGGTGCAGCCTGCTGAGGGGGGGGCAGTCCCTTGCTCCCCACATCGGGGACCCCGAGTGATGCGGGTAAAACCACCCTGGGTCGTGCCCCCCACACCCCTGCACTGGCAGCAAGAGGGAGATGGGACCTTGCATAGCTGGTGGTGGCCCCGGCTCAGCTCTGGGGGACCAGGCAGGAACTATCCTGAGGGCTGGGGATGGGACTCAAACCACACCCCAGGGGATGGGACCAGCCCAGAGCATCCCCACCACAGCTGGGGAGCACCCAGAACCCCGGAGCTGGGGGGGTGTCATCCTGCAGGAACCGAGGAACACCCCAGGAACATCCCAGGATCATCCCAGGAGCATCCCAGGAGCATCCCCGGAACATCCCAGGAATATCTCAGGAGCATTCCAAGGTCACCCCAGGAGCGTGGGCTGGCCATGCCAAGTGCCACCGGCAGCCCCTGCAGCCGCGTCCCCGCAAAGGAAGACTGTTCCAGTAACGCGGCGAGGGGACAGCGAGGGGACAACAGCGAGGCGACAGCGAGGGGACAACGCCACGCCGCTGCCAGCGCCCATCCCGGGCGGGCAGGGTCCATCCCGCAGCCTTCTGCTCAGTCCATATTGGCGCTGGCCGACCTGGAGATGTTGAGGGTCTGGGCGGACACCGAGATGTCCTCGTGGTCCACGGGGCTGTGGTAGTCGGAGGTGATGTCGGGCTCGCCGGGCGGCACCCGCACCGCGGCCAGGCTGAAGGAGTTCGTGGAGCCCTTGCGGAGGCACTGCGAGTAGAGGCCGAGCAGCAGGTCCAGCTTGTGCTCGATGGATTGCACCTGCAAGGGGCGCGGGGAGCGGCTGAGCCGAGCCCAGCCCCTCGGGAGGGACCCGAGGGACGGGGACATTGCCCCGTGTCCCCTCCTGACCTGCCGCTCCACTTTGACCACGCGCCCCATCATGCTGAGCTCGTCCACCAGCTCCGCCTCCAGCGGCGGCTTCTCGCCCTTCTCCCGAACCTTCTTGTCCGCGGGGAGCGCCCGGTCCCTGCCCACGATCTGGTCCACGCTGGCAGGGAGGGAAGGGGAAGATCCCACCCGTCACTCCCAAAGGCTCGGGAGCCCGCCAGGGATGGAGCTCCGGGAATGTGGGAGAACCCCCAGGGCTCCTCACCGCGTCTGCAGGCTCTTGATCCTGCCCAGCATGTCCAGGTGTCCGGCCGAGTACTGCTCGATGACATCCTTGACGTCGTAGGGACGCAAAGTCTCCTTGAATTTCCTCTTGGCCACCAGGAACTTCAGGATCCTGCAGGGACAGGCGGGCTGCAGGCAGGGACGGGGTGCCCGGGCGGGGGGCTCTGTGCACGCTGGGGGTCGCGGGAGGGGACAGCCTCACCTGACAGCCCGGATGAGCGTCTTCACTGCCGGCATGATGTCCTCGAAGGTCAGGTCGCAGGGGGAGCTCCTCTCCTCGCCACTGTCCTCCGGCGGGCAGTCAGCTGTGGGTGCCACCAGCGGGTGTCCCCGGGACTGTCCCCAACCCTGCAGCCCCCCCCAGCGTCCCCCCAGACCCCTCACCCAGGGGCTCACCCTCAGCCGGGGTCCGCGGTTTGAGCCTCAGGGATGCTCGGAACCGGGTGCGGTCGTTGAAGCTCCAGCTTTTCTGCACCTTGGTGGGGCTGGTGGCCTCAGCCACGTCCTCGGTGCTGGGGGAGCGGTGCAGGGGCGGCCCCAGGTTCTGCTGCCGGCCGCGGCTGCCCTGGCGCTGGGAGCTGCTCAGCCGGATCCGCTCCTTGATGCCCATCTTGTTGCTGCGCGGCGACAGCGGGAGGGCGGTGTCAGGGGCGGGGGGACAGGGACGGGACGCGGTGGTCCCTGCGGTGGGGTGGGGGTGGCCGTGCTGAGCTCACAGAGAGCCCCCGGCAGGTGATGGGCCCGAGCCAGGCCAGGAGCAGGCGGTTCTTGCTCTGGGCTTGCTCCTTTAAATCCCTTTTTTTGGTGCCAGGAGCAGAGAAAGGAGGTGACGGACACGAGAGAGGGGACAGACAGGAGTGGCAGCGGGGGACACGCGGCAGAGCCACCTCCGAGCCGAGCAGAGCTCTGCTCCTGCTCCATCCCTGCTGGCACGGCGTGTCCAAACCCGGCCAAGCCGCTTCTTCATCATCCTCCTGCTCCTCCAGGCTGCACCTCCCAATCCAGGCTCTGCTCCTGCCCTAACGCGAGTTCTGCTCCCAAACCCAGCCGCAATTTCGGGTTGCGGGGGGGAAACACCAGGCATCGTTTATGCAGAACCTACACAAAACCCTCATTCCTTGCGGGATGAGAGACCCCAAACCCAGCTCGAGGGGGCACAGAGGGAAGGACCTTAAGGCCGGGGAGGACACGGAATGAATCCCACACCCGCTGCAGGACAGGCTCCATGAAAGCCAGGCGTTTGGGGACATTCCTGGATTTCCTCAGGCAGGGCAAGGCAGGGTCCAGGCAGGGTCCAGGCAGGGCACAGGGCTCCCAGCCCTTCTCCATGCTGGCTCGGGAGCTGCCACACATCCCACGCACCCAGCGGCTGCGCCAGAGGGTGGGAAGGGCTGTGTCCCGAGAATCGAGCTGCAGCGCACCGGTGGGATGGGATTTACTGGGCTTTATCCAAGTGCCGTGCTCATCCACGTTGCGACGGGGAAACTGAGGCAGCAAGGGACAGCGGGGACAGCCAGCTCAGCCCGGGCCATGCACAGCCTCCCAATTCAGCCTCCACGCCCTGTGCCCCGGCCCCCAGCCCTCTCCATGCGGCAGCACCCGGGCTGGGAGCGCATCCATGCATCCCGAGGTTCCCGGGACGGGCAGGACGCGGTACCTCCGTCTCCACGTGCCCCACGTCTGCAAGAGCCTCCTCTTACCACTAAAGATGGGGCTGGAGGGGCAGGGCAGAGACACAGGAGAAAAGAGAATCAGCCGGGGCCGGCGGCGAGCGGAGCGTCCCGGGTCACCCGGGAGTGCGGCAGCCCCGCCGCTGCCCGGAGTTTGTGTAGGTCCTGCATAAACACCTGCGCGGCTTCTCGGCTCTGCCAGGAGGATTTGGGGACAGGCCCCGAGTAGAGGGGGCGTGGTGGCCCCGCACACCCCGCCGGGCTCCGGTGGGGGCTCCCCGCGGCCGGGGGCGAGCGTTACCTGAGGCGTAAACACCTGTGGGGCTGCGCGTCCTCCTCATTCCAGCTTGGGGGGAGTGGGGGCACGGCGGGTTTGGGGGGAGGGTGGAGGGATGGAGAGGAGGAGGAGGGTGAGCGGGAGAGAGGGGAGGAGAGAGAGAGAAGATGAGATGTTATGAGAGGTGATGCTCGCGGGGCACATGGGCGGGCTCAGGCCCCCGAGGAGTGGCCGGTCCTTCCCCTGCCCGTTCCTGGTTGGTCGCCGATCCCAGGGAGAAGCCCCCCAACTCACCTGGGGGGGACAGGTCCCGCTCAGCCCCCACACCTGCAGCCTCAGCCCTGCTGATGTGGGGAAACTCATCACGGGGGAAACTGAGGCACGAGGCCTCTCCCCACCTAACCCCGGCGCTGGCCCGATGTCCTGGCGGGGTGGCCAGCGTTGGTGGCACGCTGGGATCTGCTCTTCAGGCAGAGGGGACAAGGGACACGGTGCAGAGCAGCCGCCACCAGCAGCAGGGCAGCCTCAAGCCCTCTCCTCTCTCCTCGTGGGCACCGGGAGCCTTTCCCAGCCCCGGGCTCTGGGATTTGCTCCATCCCTTGGGATCAAGGGGGTCCCTGCCACGCTCGGTTGCCCTGTGCCACATCCCGGGGTCACGGCCGCATGAGAAGGGCAGCGAGGTGACCTCAGGAAGGTCCGGAGCGGGAATGGAGCCGGGAGCAGGAGGGGTGCCCAGCAGGGACAGTTTGGGGTGGTGGCACCTCGGGTCGGGTGTGGCAGTGACAGTGACACGGCAGCAGGGCACAGAGGGCAGAGGAGACAGAGCAGAGAGGAGGGAGAACACGGGGGCTGCCCCCTCCTACCTTTCCCCTGAACACACGGCCAGGCTGAAGCTTTTCTGGGCAGGGGTGAAGGAGTGATAGGGCGGTGGGGCTCTGTCAGGCCATTTTTTCACCTCTGAATTCCTAAATCCTCCGTTGCGAACCCGGTGCAAATGCTCAAACATAAGGACCAGCTCTCTGGGGTCGGGGCGAAATAAAAATGGGGAGAAATTAAAATTTCCGGAGCAAAAAAAAGCAGCAAAGCGAAGCTGAGCAGCGCCGGGTCCTCCTGTGCACGAACCAAAGCAAAACCGGAGCAAAACGAAACAAAACAAAACAAAACAAAACAAAAATCAGCGTTTTTGTTCAAAAAGGGTTTCTTAATTGGAGGTCTTGGGACAGGATTCCACGGAAGGAATGGTTGGACGTGCTGAGAGGGATGGATCAGGCAAGGACAAACGCGGGATGGGGACATGGGGACCTGTCACCGTCAGATCCTGGGCGCTGCAGGAGCAGCCGGAATGGGGAAAGCTCAGATCCAGCAGGGATCGAATCTGCCTCTGTGTGAATTCCACTGCAGGGAAAACTGGCACAGCAGGAGGGGCAGCAGAGCCCCCAGTGATTCCCAGGATCCGGGGTGATGCTCGGGAAGCTGGGACTCGGGTCTGTGGCTGTTAAATCCCTGCCTTTGGAAAAATTAAGGATGGGACAGAGGATGAGTTCGTCACACGGCCAGAGCAGGGCAGGCAGGAGGGCAGGGATGCTCACAGGGATGTGGCAAACCCTCGGGATCTGGAAGAGAGGTCTGGAAAACTTTCGGGGAGCCTTCGATCCACCCACAGTGGCAAAATCCCGGGGATCACGGGAGGGATGCGCTGCGGGAACGGGACGTGGGGCTCCCTCCGGATCCCTGCGTGTCCAGCTGGGTCCACACTGGAACCAGCTCCTGTCCGGCTGCAGCTCCACCGCCACAGCCGTGGGGTCCCCGAGGCGTCCCCCCGCTCCCGGTGGTGCTGGAGGAACGCTATGGATGGGGTGAGAGGGGATGACATGGGTGCTGGGCGCTGTGAGGATGATGAGGATGAAGGCGGGTCCTTCAGCTGACTCCAAATCCTGCGAAGCTGTCGCTGCTGCTTGACCCCACCGAGCCCCCGGCGGTTCCACGAGGCCCCTCGTGGTTTCCCAGGCTGTCCATCCCCACGGGGACCCCCGGGAGCCCCCAGCCCTCTCCCCCTCCCGCCTACCTGAAGGCGGGCAGGAGGCTGTCGTAGTAACACCACGTGGCCGTCAGGTACGCCCGGCTGACATCCGTGGAGTAGAGGCGCCAGGCAGCCTGCAGGGAGCGAGATTCCCGGGAATGGGCATCGATCGGGATGGGAGAACCCCCACGGACCCCTCCACCGAGCCGCAGGCTCTGGGTGCTGGATGCGGGGCCGGGCGTTCGGGCGCTTTTGGGGCGGGGGGCACAGCAGAGCATTCCAGGGAAGGGTGGGGCGGGTCACGCCTCACCTGGATCAGGTTGGCCGCCGGCGTCCGCCTCTTCTCGAAGTGTTTCTGCCGATGCTGCTCCTGCACTTTGAGGGCGAAGCCGGAGCCCAGGATGCCCTGGGGACGGGAGGGGACAGCGCCGTGGGTGCCGGCACAGGCACGCAGGGGCTGCTCTGCCCCTTTCCTCCCCTGTTTTTGCACTCACGGCGGGCAGGGCGAAGAAGGAGATGCCGAGTAGGGCGAATCCGGCCGCCAGCGTCCGGCCCAGCCACGTCTGCGGCGCTTTGTCCCCGTAGCCGATGGTGGTCAGGGTCACCTGCCCGGGCGCACAGCAGCGGGCGGCCTGCAGGGCGCTCCCCCCACCACGGCCCCGTCCCACCCTCCTGCTCCCCTCCCGGGGCCAGGAGGGGCCGCGGGGGCCGAGCTTACCGTGCCCCACCACAGGGAATCGGCGTAGGTGGCGAACTGGACGTTGGCATCCTTCTCGGCCAGGTACACGAGGAAGGAGGCGAAGATGAGCACCAGGAAGCCGATGTACCAGGCGGTGATGAGCTCCTGCGGGGGCACGGCGGTCACAGGCGCTCGGGGCCGGGCCGGGGGGATGTACCCGCCTGTTTTTCCTCACCTTGCTGTGGGCGTAGACGACGGAGCCCAGCAGTTTCCAGGTGCCGCCGCGGCGGTCCATGCGCACCATGCGCAGGATCTGCAGGAAGCGCATGCTGCGCAGCGCAGACGTGGCGAAGATGTTGCCCTGCGTGCCCGCGGCGATGACGGCCACCGAGGCGATGAAGACGATGAAATCTGAGGGCACAGCGATGCTCAGGGGGTGTGTGTGGGCGGGGGGGGAGCGCGGGTTATCCCAAACTCCGCCGTGCCCAGCCCGTACCGATCACGCAGAAAGGTTTCCTGGCGAAGCGGAATCGGCCGCGCCAGCCGCGGTAGCGGCAGCAGCAGCCGGCGGCCCACACGCGGACGATGTACTCCATGCCGAACACCACGATCATCACGAATTCCTGGGAAAAGGGGGGGGGGAAAAGGGGTGAGAGGGGCGGGCAGGGCGGGGGGGCTCAGATTTGAGGCGGGGGGGCAAAATCAATTGGGTTGGGCGTGCTGTGTGGTGTCCCCGCAAGGCCACCGGAGCCACCCCGGGGGCATCGGGGGCGGTGGGACGGGAGCCGCGGCCGTCGGGGCTGTCTGGGAACCGCTGCTCTGCTCCTCGGCCCGAGCTGGGTCCTTTTCCTCCGCTGTCAGCATTGTCCTCCTACCTCTCGCACAAACAAGCCCCCGTTCTGCTTACTCGCAGGAAAAGTCACAAGGACCTTCCCAATTTAGTCTCCATCACTCGCGAGAAGTCCCTGCGTCAGCTCTTTGTGACAGTTTGGGGGAAAGTTGCCTTTTTTAGCCCCTCGTGCGCTGCCTTCTCCAGCGGTTGGAGGGACAATGGTGGGACGGGCCCGGGTGTCACCCACGGCCGGGCCACCCCCGACGTGCCACGGCACCAGCAGCGACATCCCGGGGTCACACAGGGGGGCTCTGTCCGGGATCTTGCCCCGTTCTTTTAGGATATAAAGTGGGGAGAGGAAAGCCGAGCCGCAGCCCAGCTCCTCACCAGGATGAAGAGGCACTCGTTGGCCAATTTCTGGTGCTCCTGGATGGTGGAGAAGACCGACAACACCAGGCAGCTGAAGACGAGGAGGAATCTGGAAGGACAAAGAGTCAGTGGGGGCACAGGGACAGCCAGGGGACCCCAACCCACAGTGCCACCCCCCTCACGGCCTGAGCCCCCCGGTCACGACCTCCGCAGGTCGTGGCAGAGCCACTGGGGACACTTTTTGCCCCTAGATGGTGGCATGGAGCCTTTGGGGAGCCCGGCAGCTGCCGTGGGGCTCGGTGCCAGCTCTGCAGCTTCTTAATTAAAGGAAGGAAGGGAGGCGGGAGGGTCCCGCACCGTGGGGGGTTCTGGTGCTGCAGGAAGGGGCCCGCAGCTCCTCCGGACTGTCCCCAGCATCGCTGCCACCGCGGGGACCAGCCAGCAACACCTGGGAAGTGCCAACAAGGGGGAAAATTCCCCAGGAACATCTCTGGGGCTGCTCCTCCCCGGGCGCCAGGCTCAGGCACGAGGGGCTTTGGCCCGTTTAAAAAAAGGAGGGGAATTAAAAAAAAAAAAAAAAAGAAAGAAAGAAAGGAGAAAAAAAGAGAAAAGGAAAGTCGACTCTGAAGCTGAAGCAAATGAAACCTCCAAAAATACATTTTTTTCCCCTGATCCAGCGATTCTAAAAAAGGAAAGCGGAGGGCTTGTGCCACCGGCCCACGTGACGGGGAGCAGAGGGGCGCTCCGAGCCCCTCACCGCGGCCCCGAGAGGGCGCCGGGGGCTCCGGGCACCCCACGACGGTGGCACCGGCACGGCCGGGCTGAGCCCTGGTGGCCCTGGCACCTTGTCCTCACCCCCAGCATGGTGACAGTGCCCGGGGGTGAGCCGGGCGGTGTGGGGGGCTCGGCGCCCGCTCGGGGGCACATTCCCACCTCTTTGTGTTGTTGATGTGGGATTTTGGGGCAGAAGCAGCTGCCTGGGCTATCAGAGGGGTGAAACCTGTCCCAAATCTCCTAGAGAGAGGAGGGCACGACGTCCTGTCCCTCAGTGGGACCATCCAGGACCCCTCCCCACTGACCTCACAGCCCCGCGTGGGTCTGGGGGCTCTCAAACCCGGCCCTGGCATGAGGGGGACGAGGGTGGCACAGCCTAAAGGGGACAGCTGGGTCCCCTTCCCCCAGAACGGCGCTGGAGGCGGGACCGACAGCAAAACCAAAAAACACCCTTGGGGATGGGAGAAGGGCTGGGTGCAGAGATGGGGAAGGGAGAGCTGGAGCCGGGAAGGGGCCAGGGCTGTCACCGCCGTGTCACCCCCTGCCCGGGCCGCAGAGGACGACGCTGCTCTGCCGGGCACTCCCCACCCGCAAGGCAGAAGGTTGGAGCCGGCTCCTTCTCCCTCTGAATTATTAATTGGGTTTTTTTCCTCGGGCGCAGCAGTTCTGGAATTAACCCCCGCTGGGAACAGCGGCACCCCCGTAGCACGGGCAGGGAGCAAAACACGGCCCGGGGCAGAGCTCGGAGCTTTGTGCATCATCAGCAATGAAGATTATCCAAGCAGGATTTAGCAGGCAATTACACGGGCAGCGGAGCACAAAGCGGAGGAGAAGGCAGAAATCTCCCAGACTGCNAGAGGCACTCGTTGGCCAATTTCTGGTGCTCCTGGATGGTGGAGAAGACCGACAACACCAGGCAGCTGAAGACGAGGAGGAATCTGGAAGGACAAAGAGTCAGTGGGGGCACAGGGACAGCCAGGGGACCCCAACCCACAGTGCCACCCCCCTCACGGCCTGAGCCCCCCGGTCACGACCTCCGCAGGTCGTGGCAGAGCCACTGGGGACACTTTTTGCCCCTAGATGGTGGCATGGAGCCTTTGGGGAGCCCGGCAGCTGCCGTGGGGCTCGGTGCCAGCTCTGCAGCTTCTTAATTAAAGGAAGGAAGGGAGGCGGGAGGGTCCCGCACCGTGGGGGGTTCTGGTGCTGCAGGAAGGGGCCCGCAGCTCCTCCGGACTGTCCCCAGCATCGCTGCCACCGCGGGGACCAGCCAGCAACACCTGGGAAGTGCCAACAAGGGGGAAAATTCCCCAGGAACATCTCTGGGGCTGCTCCCCCCCGGGCGCCAGGCTCAGGCACGAGGGGCTTTGGCCCGTTTAAAAAAAGGAGGGGAATTAAGAAAAAAAAAAAAAAGAAAGAAAGAAAGGAGAAAAAAAGAGAAAAGGAAAGTCGACTCTGAAGCTGAAGCAAATGAAACCTCCAAAAATACATTTTTTTCCCCTGATCCAGCGATTCTAAAAAAGGAAAGCGGAGGGCTTGTGCCACCGGCCCACGTGACGGGGAGCAGAGGGGCGCTCCGAGCCCCTCACCGCGGCCCCGAGAGGGCGCCGGGGGCTCCGGGCACCCCACGACGGTGGCACCGGCACGGCCGGGCTGAGCCCTGGTGGCCCTGGCACCTTGTCCTCACCCCCAGCATGGTGACAGTGCCCGGGGGTGAGCCGGGCGGTGTGGGGGGCTCGGCGCCCGCTCGGGGGCACATTCCCACCTCTTTGTGTTGTTGATGTGGGATTTTGGGGCAGAAGCAGCTGCCTGGGCTATCAGAGGGGTGAAACCTGTCCCAAATCTCCTAGAGAGAGGAGGGCACGACGTCCTGTCCCTCAGTGGGACCATCCAGGACCCCTCCCCACTGACCTCACAGCCCCGCGTGGGTCTGGGGGCTCTCAAACCCGGCCCTGGCATGAGGGGGACGAGGGTGGCACAGCCTAAAGGGGACAGCTGGGTCCCCTTCCCCCAGAACGGCGCTGGAGGCGGGACCGACAGCAAAACCAAAAAACACCCTTGGGGATGGGAGAAGGGCTGGGTGCAGAGATGGGGAAGGGAGAGCTGGAGCCGGGAAGGGGCCAGGGCTGTCACCGCCGTGTCACCCCCTGCCCGGGCCGCAGAGGACGACGCTGCTCTGCCGGGCACTCCCCACCCGCAAGGCAGAAGGTTGGAGCCGGCTCCTTCTCCCTCTGAATTATTAATTGGGTTTTTTTCCTCGGGCGCAGCAGTTCTGGAATTAACCCCCGCTGGGAACAGCGGCACCCCCGTAGCACGGGCAGGGAGCAAAACACGGCCCGGGGCAGAGCTCGGAGCTTTGTGCATCATCAGCAATGAAGATTATCCAAGCAGGATTTAGCAGGCAATTACACGGGCAGCGGAGCACAAAGCGGAGGAGAAGGCAGAAATCTCCCAGACTGCAAAGATTTGTGGCCCTCGCCTCATCCAGCCAGCAGGGAGGGGGTCCCCGGGGCCTGGGCACCTGCTGTGGGTGGCCCTGGCTCTGGAGAACCACAGGTCACCCCCCGGGATGGAAACCTGCCCCTCCTGCGGGGTGGGGAAACCTCCCAGCCGGCATCCCATCGGATTTGGGGAAGGACACCGGCGTGAGAGGCCCCACGGGGCTGGCTGGGAAAGGAACTTTCTGGGAACACATCACCTGCTAGGAATTAACTCGTAAAGCCTGGGCGAACGCCCTGTCCCGGCTGCCGGCAGCGCTTAAGCGGCTTAGGGAAGGGTCAGATGCCTGAAGGCAGCCAGGGGAGCCAGGAACCAGAATCCCCCCATCCCTCCCGGGCAGGAATTCTGCTCTCAGCCGCTCTACCAAGCACCCAGGGGGGTTTTCCACCCTCAACCCTCCATCAAAGAGCCCTGGGGACCGGCAGTGCCAGGCTCCCATCCCAACTCGCTGCTCTTCCCACCCATCAAGAGGAGCTGAAAAACCGAGGGATGCTGGCAGGGAAACGGGGAGAAGGCAGAGAGAATGGGAGAGGAGCTTTAGGGCTTCCTCACTGCCCTGCTCCAGGATCCCAGCGCTGAGCCAGTGCTTGGTCTCTCCCGAATAAAATTCCCATCTCAGCCCCCTCCCCGCGGGTCCCCTCCCTTTTCCAGCACCGCACGGACACGGGGACAGCGCCCAGCGGGAGCAGAGCCCGGCCCAGAAGTAATGAACCCTCCCCAAAACAATAATGAAAACCCGGCGGGGAAGGCGAAATCTCCTCAATTAATCTTCATTAGGGTGGGCTTTGCCATCTGCTGCCGCCCGAGCCGGCCGAGGAACAGGTGAGCCGGGAAAGCTGCTGAGCTCAGGGGAAGCAGCGCCAAGTCGGCCGCCCCGGATGGGCAGGCGGGCTCCAGTTTGGCTCCCAAACACCCCTGGGCAAAGAAACTGCATCCCAAACCAGCCTGGGACGAGCTGAGATACCAGGATGGGAATGGAACAGCGCGGCCCTCCCAGGATTTATCCCCGAACCACCAGGGATGGCACAGGGGTGACACCGGCAGTGTCAGGACTGTCCCGGTCCCTCCGTTCCCGAATCCCCGGGGGTGACACCGGCAGTGTCAGGGCTGTCCCGCTCCCTTTCTGCCCTCGCCCCTGGGCCAGCTCGGCGATAACTCCGCTGCCCGCAATCACCACGCGCCGCAGGATAAACAGCTCAGCCGCGGGACGAGCGAGCCAACAAGCTCTGGCAAGGCACGGATCCCTTCCCTGGCTGCATCACAGCGCCTAGGCCGGACCCTCCAGCTGTGCCACCGCTGAGAAATTCGAGATTTGGGCCAAAAGTGCCCGGACACAGCTCTAGCGGGGCTGATGATGGCGTTTCACCCTCCAGTGCCCGTGCCGCGAGGCTCGGCTCCGTCCGCAGCTGTATAAACAGCGTGTCCCATAAATCCCCGGCCCTCGGCCCCGCAGGAGAGGTGGAGCAGGCGGCCGGGGATATAAATAACCGGGCTGTAGCGGGCCTGTTTGCGCCCGTAACCATGGCACGGAGCGTCCCACGCCGCCCAGAAGAGAAGCGGCGAAACTCCGAGTGTTTCCCCACGGGCGCAGCCGGAGCCAGGAGCCGCCGGAGCCGCGGCAGAGGCGCTGCAAAAGCCGGCCCGGCTCACTCCGAGCCCGGGCTGAGCCGGTTATCAGCGCTGCAGGATGCAGGGTGCTGCTCCCAGAGCCCCCCCAGCCGCGGGGCTGAGCAGCGCGGGGTGTTCCCAGCAGCCTGAGAAAGGCTGGAATGGGATGCGGAGAACGCACCGGGGTGACACCGGGTGACATCCCGCAGTGGCCCCAAAAGCTCGGTGCTTCGGGAGGCGAATCTCGCCGGTGGCCCCCCCGTGGCAGCCGGCAGGCCCCGGCCCCGCCGTGCCCACGAGCAGCGCGGTCACAAGGCTCCCGCGGCCGGTGCCAAGGCGCTCACACGGAGCAGCCGGGATAGTTTTGCTCTTGGATCATCTGGCAAGCAACGGGCTGGAGGGGGTGGAAGGATCCGGAGTGTTTTCCGAGGGATCGGGGCTCCTCCTNAAGAAACTGCATCCCAAACCAGCCTGGGACGAGCTGAGATACCAGGATGGGAATGGAACAGCGCGGCCCTCCCAGGATTTATCCCCGAACCACCAGGGATGGCACAGGGGTGACACCGGCAGTGTCAGGACTGTCCCGGTCCCTCCGTTCCCGAATCCCCGGGGGTGACACCGGCAGTGTCAGGGCTGTCCCGCTCCCTTTCTGCCCTCGCCCCTGGGCCAGCTCGGCGATAACTCCGCTGCCCGCAATCACCACGCGCCGCAGGATAAACAGCTCAGCCGCGGGACGAGCGAGCCAACAAGCTCTGGCAAGGCACGGATCCCTTCCCTGGCTGCATCACAGCGCCTAGGCCGGACCCTCCAGCTGTGCCACCGCTGAGAAATTCGAGATTTGGGCCAAAAGTGCCCGGACACAGCTCTAGCGGGGCTGATGATGGCGTTTCACCCTCCAGTGCCCGTGCCGCGAGGCTCGGCTCCGTCCGCAGCTGTATAAACAGCGTGTCCCATAAATCCCCGGCCCTCGGCCCCGCAGGAGAGGTGGAGCAGGCGGCCGGGGATATAAATAACCGGGCTGTAGCGGGCCTGTTTGCGCCCGTAACCATGGCACGGAGCGTCCCACGCCGCCCAGAAGAGAAGCGGCGAAACTCCGAGTGTTTCCCCACGGGCGCAGCCGGAGCCAGGAGCCGCCGGAGCCGCGGCAGAGGCGCTGCAAAAGCCGGCCCGGCTCACTCCGAACCCGGGCAGAGCCGGTTATCAGCGCTGCAGGATGCAGGGTGCTGCTCCCAGAGCCCCCCCAGCCGCGGGGCTGAGCAGCGCGGGGTGTTCCCAGCAGCCTGAGAAAGGCTGGAATGGGATGCGGAGAAGGCACCGGGGTGACACCGGGTGACATCCCGCAGTGGCCCCAAAAGCTCGGTGCTTCGGGAGGCGAATCTCGCCGGTGGCACCCCCGTGGCAGCCGGCAGGCCCCGGCCCCGCCGTGCCCACGAGCAGCGCGGTCACAAGGCTCCCGCGGCCGGTGCCCAGGCGCTCACACGGAGCAGCCGGGATAGTTTTGCTCTTGGATCATCTGGCAAGCAACGGGCTGGAGGGGGTGGAAGGATCCGGAGTGTTTTCCGAGGGATCGGGGCTCCTCCTTCCTCCAGGGCCTGGGGGGGTCCGCGGGGCGCGGGGGGATTTGGGGCACAGGGGTGCGAGTGGCCCCGAGAAGTCGCCCCAAAGGTGGGGCCTTCAAGGAGTGGAGGTTTGGGATCGCTGCCTGGGGGGACAAAGAGCCAAAAACTCTCCAGCATCACCCCTGCACCCCACTGGGTCACCCCAACTGGCAGCTCCCGAGACAGCATGGGGGGTCCGGCGGGAGCGGGAAGACGGGGAAAAGGAAAAAAACCAGAAGGAAAAATCAATGCACCGTTTCATGTTGC
Source organism: Sitta europaea (assembly GCA_013400255.1). NCBI lineage: Eukaryota > Metazoa > Chordata > Aves > Passeriformes > Sittidae > Sitta > Sitta europaea. Next base: position 33,987 of record VXBS01004068.1, on the reverse strand, counting down.
GCCGAAGTCGCTTAATTTTATGCCCTGGTGACACCACATCGGGCTGGGGAAAGTGCTGTGCCGGCTTCTGCTGCCGCTGGCGTTGCCCCTGAAGCAGCTCCCGTTTCAGCCCCAGGCAAGGCACAGCCCCTGCTGGAAGGGCACAGCCTCCAGTCCCTCCGGCTGTGGCTCTGCCATCACCCCAGCTGGGGGACACACCGGTGACAGCGAGTTAAAAGCCTTCCCCGAGCTGAATTCAAAACGGTGGAAGAGTTGAGAGTTAAACCCAAGGGTTTAAGAGAGGTTAAAGAGTTAAATTCAAGAGGTTTTTCCAAGCGGGCGGCGGAGAGCCAGCACTGAGCAGGGATGGAGGGATTTTCCTGCAACCCATCCACGGCTCCAGGCCGAGGAATTGCCCCGGGGGTGTTGGCAAGGGCTGGGCACTGGCCGCGGTGGCACTGCCAGCATGGCAGGGAGGTGTTTCCCAGCTTTCCATCCTGCCCTCCGCACCCCTCTGGAACAGGAGCTCCGGGAGGGACGGGCTGGCACCACGCTGGTCCCTGGCCGGAGGGGACACTTCCCAATCCAGCCGGGATTTCCCACTGGAGGCCAATCCTGAGTAGGGAGGGACAGCCTGTGCCTGGCATCCCTCACCCAGTGCCAGCGTTGCCCTGAGACTACCAGGAGCTCTGTCCCCACAACCAAAAACCCAACGGGGACAAGGACCCCGTCCCTCGCTGCCTCAGGGAAATTCCTCTCCCACATGGGGAAAAAAACCCCAAGAGCAGCGGGCTCGGCCTGGCACGGGGGGACGCTGCTCCAGGCGGGGGATTGCGGCTGTTCCTGGTGCTGCTGGCTCAGTCTTCCCTAATTCACTCCAGGTTAAACTGTTCTGGATGGAAGTGTTCCTCCAGGGCCGGGAAAAGTGCTGAGCCGCGCTGCTGGTGCACCCAGCAGCCGTTTCATAACCACCGGCACCAGCTCCCAACCCCGGCAGCCGCTGGGCAGGGACGAGCCACAGTGGGCAGCGGGAAGAGCTGGAATTTGACACCTGGAAAGCCTCGTGGAGCAGCTCCAGGCTGCCCGAGCCCCCCGGCAGGGCAGCCCCTGCCCGCTGGACGCGCAGCCAAGCCCGCAGCGGCTTTGTCGGGAGCAGGGAAGAGCATTCCCGCCGGCTAACGAGGGGGAGATCGGGAAAAGGAAGTTCTTATTTTGCCTCCTGGCTCTAAAGCCTCTCGCTTAATGCTCTGGGCTCCCTCCCGGATTTGCTCCGTAAGCTCCAGGGCTGGGAGCCCTCATTCCAAGCGGGCTTGGCGAGGCCGGCCAGCGCTTCTCTTTGTGGGGCTGGAGGGGCTGGGGGAGATGTCGGAAGCTCGGATTTGCACCTGCACGGGCACCCATGTCCTCACCATCCCCATCCCGGAGTATGGGAGCGCTTGGGGACATCCACCAGAGCCCAAAGTGGCTCCGAGCCCTCCCAGCCCCCCGGGCTGAGCCGCCAGCAGGCGGGGGGATGCAGAAATGGTGCAGCCCCCAAACCACTGAGCCCGCAGCAGGCGCTGGGAGGAGATTTGGGATCAATTCGCCGACACAAAGAGGCTGAAGTTGGTCAATAAACGCGATGGGCTCGGCTCCGGGAGGGAAGCGCGTCACTTCTCAGCGGGTATTTCCATTTTTGCAGTTTTCAGCCCTGTCTCGGAGCCAGGCTGCTCGGGGGAGGCAGCGCAGGAAGGGCTCCGGGGACCGGTCCTTGTCACCAGCAGCGCCCCGACCTCGGGCCGGGGGCTCCGTCCCCTCCCATGCCTGCGGAGGGGGATGGGGAGGGGGTAACACCTTCCTCCTCTTTTGTTAAAACCCAGGGATTGCGGCACACAAATCACCCCCGACAACTTCAGAGCCGCTGCAACAGCTTCGCAGCTCCCATCTGCTGCGAGAGAGAGAGAGAGAGAAAAAAAAAAACCTAACAAAAAACTTGGAAGGAGCCAGAAATGAGCAACATTACGGGAGAGGCTTCACAGAACAGATGTCCGCACCTTGCACCCACTGCGGCGTCTTCCCACAGGATTCGGGGGGTCCCTGGCAGGACTCTGCCCTGCAGCTGTCTCAGCCCTAAAATTAAGCGAGCAAGTGAACAAAAAGCCTCCCCAGCGAAGGCTGGAGACGCTTGGCTCCTGCTGCCGGCGGCTGCACATCTTGTGGAACAAAGCCCAGCACCCAGGAGCTGCGGGCCAGGCACGCTGGGGTGGCAGGGGAGGGGCTGGGGGGGCTTGGGGGGGCTCTCTGAATGGGGCCACTTGTCCCATGTGGATGTTTTTGGGGTAAAACAGGCTCAAACCGGGAGGAAGAACTGGTGGAGGGCGCTCAGGGATGGATATCCCAGCTGGGAGATGAGCAGGGGTACAGCTCCTCCACATCCCATGGGTGTCAGCGCCAGAAATGCCGATTGCCTCCCCTGGCAGGGGGGTTGGCTGCCTTTCCCTGCAGGAGCTGCTCTTCCCAGGGTGGGATTTTCCACGCAGGGATTCTGGCAGTGGGAGCCCGCTGTGGAGGCGTCGTTACAAATGGGCCCCGGGCTCGTGTCCCGGCTCCCTGGGGAGCTCAGGTGCCCTTTCATCCAGTGACAAATTCCTGCTGCCAGCTCGATGTGCTAACTTAGGCAAGACCCATTTTCCTGCCTCTTAACGAGCTCCGGCTCCCGCACCCCAGAAACGACGCAGCCCCGCGGCACCGCTCCAGGAGAGAGGGAAGGAGGTAAAATTTTGGCTCACGCCCTCAGAGAGGGTTTGTGCCCACACCTGGCACACTCGAGGCGAAGAGGGAAAACACCTCCTGCCCCACGGCTGCAGCTGCGGTGTCCCGGCAGCGTCCCCGCCGGGTCCTGGCTTGGGACGAGCCCCCGGAATGGAGCCGCGTCTGTCCCTGCAGCCTCCAGGTGTGTTGGGGACCCCCCAACTCCCTGGCACAGCCCCCCCGAGGGGGTGAGGCTGTTCTGAGCCCTGAGCTGAGCCCGCACGCCAAGAGCCGTGGGATGCTGGGATCCAGCGAGGGAAGCTGGAGCAGCACCTCAGAGCTTAGGGAAACACACGGAGCAGGGAAAGGAGCAGGTGTGCTCCCGGGAGCAGAGGGACCTCTGGCCCTGGAGAGGGATTTTCGTGCTGGGGATCGACGGTGACCCAGGAGTGGGCGCAGCTCTCGGGGTGCAGCGGGGACAAGATCGCCCCGCTGTCCCCGTCGCAGGCGGACGCGGCTCTGGGGGGACACTTCTGCCTTGTCCCAGCGCTGCCACAGGTACGGCACAGCAGCGGGGCCCGCTCCCACCCACACCTGTCACCCCTCGAGGGTCCCCTGCCTTTGAGGGTCCCCCCAGGCTCAGAGACCCCGGCCGGGGACAGCGGCGGAGCGGGCGGGTGGCCGCGGTGCCACCGGGCAGGGGCTCTGGGTCACCCCGGAGATCGAGTCCCATCCCCGGGGTGTCACCGGACCCTGTGCCACGGACCCGCC
>VXBS01004068.1:3595-30340 GCA_013400255.1 Sitta europaea | reverse complement strand
GGGCGGTGGGTGGGCTGCTGTCAGCCCCGGGCTGGGTACGGGACCCTGCTGGGGACGGGGAGCGCCCTGGGGCACCCCGCGAGTGAGGAGCCCGCAGCGCGCCCCAGCTGCGTCCCACATCTCATCCCAGAGTGCACCCTACACCGCATCCCAGTCTCATCCCAAAGTGCACCCTACCCCGCGTCCCGAACTGAGTCACATCCCAAACCACATCCCAACTTCCTCCCGCCCCACATCCCGAATCGAACAGCATCCCAAACCACGTCACTGCCTCCTAAACCGCATCCCAAATTGCATCCCAAACTGGATCCCACACCACAACCCGAACAGAGGGTGTGGAGCATCCTGGAGTGGGAGTGGACCTCCCAACCGCCACGGGATGGAGCATTCCCGGAGGATTTGGATCATCCCCCGAGGATTTGGATCACCCCCGGAGGAGATGGAGCATCCCCGGAGGAGATGGTGCATCCCACCCCCACCCATCCTCCTCAGCCTCCAGCCGGGCTCGCAGCCCTTTGCTCTTCCACCTCTCAGCCTCCCAGAACATAGCTGGGAACTCAGGCAGGGTACTGGGAATTCCCTTTCCAAGCTGGATCCCAGCTGGATCCGTGTGCTCTCGCACCTTCGGAGAATCCGAGTGTTCCCACCCCGCCCCTCCAGGTTCTCCCGGAGCAGAGATGAAGTTCAGGGCTTTGGGCAGTGAATTATTTAGTGGCAGTCAGATCCTGGCACAGCGCGAGCCCTCGTGAGCACTGCGGGATTTGGGAGGTCTCGGGAATCACACACAATAAAGAGACAACTTTATTTACTCGGAGGAAACGGTGCTCTTAAACCCACAATTCCCCTCCAAGCATGCCACAAAAACCCTACGCAGACGGGATGAGAGCCGTGGAGGCCGAAATCCTGGAAATCCAAGCGAAATTCTCCTCTCCATCCATGCCTAACTCCAGCATCCCCCCAAAAAGTGCATCCTGGAGCATCGCCCCAGCTCGTCTGGCCCCTCTCCCAGCTGAAGCTCCAGCGGGAGCACCCTGACCTTCATCCCGCTGCCTTTGGAGCAGCACATTCCCCTCGGTGGAGGTTTCGGTTTCACCTGGGATTGATTAAAACCCCGGGTCTGCGGAGGAGGCAGGGTTGAGGTGACTGGGAAGGACTTGGATGTTCAAGGGGCAGGTGGGATTTGGGTAATTCCTGGGGCTGGGGGTCCCCACAGGCGGTGGGCAGGTCCCATTCTCACCTCCTCACCTGCGCAGACCCTGGGAGTCTCCATCGATTTGGGAGCTGGGAGGTTTTGGGATGGAGCCAGGCAGTCTGAATCAACACGGCACTAACCCATCTGTCAGAAGCGGTGGAGATTTCGGGAAGGCATCCCAGGATTTGCTGACTTTGCCCCACACCTGCCCGGCTTCGGGGGTCCCCCAGAGCCACTCGTGTGCTCCACTCTGATGAGACTTTAAAGAGGATTCCAGAGGCCGGGAATGGCGAGGGGGAGGCCTCTGTGCTTGGAGCCTGCTGCCCTCTCGGGATTGCAGCTCGAGTTCCTGGCACGGACCGGCGGCCAGGATTTGCATCCACAGGATTTCCAGTAAGTTTTGCAGGCTTGGAATGCAGCTGCAGGGCTGCGGGGCTGTGGACAGGGGCTGTGGGACCGGGGACAGCCGGGACCCCTCACCGGGATATGGGGACAGGGGTAAAGCCCCAGTTTGGCTCCCTGGATGGGGGATACTGGGGGGACATCGTGCAGGGGAGGATTCATCCAACCCTTGTGAGTCTGACTGGGATGGGCAGAGCTGGGGACAGCGGCCTCGGAGGGGGTCCCGGGGGTGGCGTTGTCGCGGTGGGGCGAGCGCTGGTGACAGCGGTGACAGCGGTGGGGAGCGGGGAGGGCAGCGTGGCACCTGCTCCAGCCGGAGGCTTGGCCTCGGCCCAGGGCNGCCCTGGGGAAGGGACAGCAGCCCTGGAGGGGACAGCAGCCCTGGGAAAGGGACAGCAGCCCTGGGAAGGGGACAGCAGCCCTGGGGAAGGGACAGCAGCCCTGGAGGGGACAGCAGCCCTGGGAAAGGGACAGCAGCCCTGGGAAGGGGACAGCAGCCCTGGGGAAGGGACAGCAGCCCTGGAGGGGACAGCAGCCCTGGGAAAGGGACAGCAGCCCTGGGAAGGGGACAGCAGCCCTGGGGAAGGGACAGCAGCCCTGGAGGGGACAGCAGCCCTGGGAAAGGGACAGCAGCCCTGGGAAGGGGACAGCAGCCCTGGGGAAGGGACAGCAGCCCTGGAGGGGACAGCAGCCCTGGGAAAGGGACAGCAGCCCCGGGAAGGGACAGCGGCCCTGGGAAGGGGACAGCAGCCCTGGGGAAGGGACAGCAGCCCTGGAGGGGATAGCAGCCCTGGGGAGGGGACAGCAGCCCTGGAGGGACAGCTGTCAGCAGCCAAGCCCGCAGCAAACCGAGCGTGGCGCTGCCCGAGTGCCAGCGGCCGGTGCTGAGCTCATCACCCCGAGGAGAAGCGGGATCTCGAACGGCTCCTTGGCAGGGAAGCGCTGCCTCCTCCTCCTCCTCCTTCCCCCCCTCCTCCCCCTNTGGGATGGAGCCAGGCAGTCTGAATCAACACGGCACTAACCCATCTGTCAGAAGCGGTGGAGATTTCGGGAAGGCATCCCAGGATTTGCTGACTTTGCCCCACACCTGCCCGGCTTCGGGGGTCCCCCAGAGCCACTCGTGTGCTCCACTCTGATGAGACTTTAAAGAGGATTCCAGAGGCCGGGAATGGCGAGGGGGAGGCCTCTGTGCTTGGAGCCTGCTGCCCTCTCGGGATTGCAGCTCGAGTTCCTGGCACGGACCGGCGGCCAGGATTTGCATCCACAGGATTTCCAGTAAGTTTTGCAGGCTTGGAATGCAGCTGCAGGGCTGCGGGGCTGTGGACAGGGGCTGTGGGACCGGGGACAGCCGGGACCCCTCACCGGGATATGGGGACAGGGGTAAAGCCCCAGTTTGGCTCCCTGGATGGGGGATACTGGGGGGACATCGTGCAGGGGAGGATTCATCCAACCCTTGTGAGTCTGACTGGGATGGGCAGAGCTGGGGACAGCGGCCTCGGAGGGGGTCCCGGGGGTGGCGTTGTCGCGGTGGGGCGAGCGCTGGTGACAGCGGTGACAGCGGTGGGGAGCGGGGAGGGCAGCGCGGCACCTGCTCCAGCCGGAGGCTTGGCCTCGGCCCAGGGCAATTAACTCCTGGCACTGGGACAAAGCAGAGCCTGGGACAGCCCGGACTCCTGCGGGATGGGCAACACCCGGGCACGGGGTCCCAAACCACCCCACAGCCCGGTCCCTGCGGGATGGGGAACGCCCAGGCAGGGGGATTGGGGTCCCAAAGCCACCCCAAGCCCGGTGCCGGCGCTCGCCTGCGCCGTCCCCGGGCTGGGAGCAGCGCCGCGGGAGGAACAGGGAGCGGCACGGGGCAGGGGCTCGGCTCCTCTGCCCAGGAGGAAGAAAGGCGAGGAAGGAAGGATGGATGAGGACGCCGAGAGCTCCCGGGCTCGCCAGCGCTGGGACAGTTCCCTGCCAAACCCCGCCAGCCGTGCCAGGTCCTGCGGAGATGGGGCAGAGCGGAGAAAAGCCAGCGCTGATCCCCAGGGGAACGGGACTTTGGTGGGGACTCCTGTCCCTGCTCCAGGGTCCCTCTGGGAGCCCGGACCCACAGCGGCAGCGGGACCCTTAGCCCAGGGAGTTTTCCTTGGAAAAGGATGGCCGGAGGTGCAGCCCTGGGGAGGGACAGCCTTCCCCTCCTCCTCCTCCTCACTGGCCGGGGGTGTGACCAGCCCGGCTCCTGTCGCACTCGCCCTGCAGAGACTCGTGTTTGTCACCCCGCGCCGCCCGATTTGTCACGGCGGTGCCCTCGGCAGACCGAAGGAAGCCGTGAGACCCTGCAGGGAAGGGCTGGCTCCTGTCGATGCCCGCGCTTCCAGTCCCTGTGACAAACGATGCTGGCTGTCCCCAAAGCACCCGTCCTGTCCCAGTCTCCCCTGGCAGGGCAGGTAAAGCTTTACCTCTGTTATCACCTAAATAAAAAATATCTTTTGCCCGATTGAGGTTTAGTTTAATATTAAAATCCTCATCTTATACATGCTAAAGATGTTAATTAAATACACACTCTCACAGCAGTGATTATTACTCAGCTCTCTGCCCAGACCCGAGGAGAAGATTCCATTCTCAAGTTTCTGTGCCTTCCATAAACCTTATTTCTGTGCACCTGATCGAGAAGGTTTTTATTGAACATGACTTCTCGTGCCCAATTTGACACAACCAGGAATTAAAATAATCAGCCCCTCTGATCCCTGGGAACTCAACAGGGTTTATTTCCAGCCAAATTTCATTCAGTTCATGCAACAGCTGGAAACTCCCTTCGGGAACAGCATCTGCCTCCCATTTTCCGTCCTTTAAGCGATTTATTCCCATTCAAATTTAACCTATTTCCAGCAAACCCGACTGCTGTGGGTAAAGAGCTTTTCCCCAGCACAGCCTCGCCGGCCGCCGCTGATAAAGGCGAGCAGCTCCCGTTCTGCCGGCCGGCTCCTCCTTCCCCACAAGCGGATTCCCGGCTCTCCAAACCCAAGGGATGCTTTTCCAGGGGTGTTTGAAGGGGAGCACAGCAGGTCTCCCACCTCCTCTGGCTGCGGGGAGGGCGGTGGGGCAGCCCCCGCCGGGTGGGATCAGCTGTTGGGATCGGAGATCCAACCCCCATCCTGCTCTCCCATCCCGACTGTCCCAATCCCGACTGTCCCAATCTCTGCTGTCCCATCCCGGTTTTCCCATTCCCACTGTCCCATTCCTGCTGTCCCATCCCGGCTCTCCCATCCCGACTGTCCCATCCCGGTTTTCCCATCCTGACTGTCCCAATCCTGACTGTCCCAATCCCGGCTCTCCCATCCCGGCTCTCCCATCCCGACTGTCCCAATCCCGACTGTCCCAATCCCGACTGTCCCAATCCCGACTGTCCCATCCCGGTTTTCCCATCCCGCTCCAGCCCTTCCCACGGGAGCCCTCTCGTGGCCGATCCCACGCTCGGAGCTTTCCCGAAATGTCCTTTTTCCCCCCCCCAATTCCATCCTTTCCCATCCCGGGAGGTGCCGGCACGTCCCGGCTCTGCCCGCGCACACCAGCGATGCTCCGGGAGCTCCCTCATTCCCTCCCTGGAATCGCGGGATCGGAAAAACTTCGGGAATCAGGAAAACGGGAAATAAAGCCCGGGAGGTGCCGGGAATCCTGCTCGGCCCAGCTCCTGCAGCTGCCAAATGCTGAGGCAGAGCTTTGCTGCCAGCAAAGGGGCACAGGTAAGGGGCACCTGAGCCAGGTAAGGGGACACCTGGGATGGGGTAAGGGGACACCTGGGATAAGGGGAACACCTGAGCCAGGTAAAGGGGGAAAACTGTGGCACAAGAGGGGCGCCTGTGGCATGACAAGGGGGACACCTGTGCCAGGAAAAGGGGGAACATTGTGCCAGGAAAAGGGGGAAAACTGTGCCAGGAAAAGGGGTACACCTGTGATGGGGCACAGGTGGACAGGCTGCTGTCACTGGAGTCCCTGCCCAGAAGAAGCCACAGGTAAAGGAGGAGGGGGACGAGGTTGGAGCCCGGTGGGATTTGGGCTCTGCTCCCAGGGACAGGAACGTCCTCAAGGTGTGCCAGGGAGGCTCAGGAGGAATTTCTGCATGGAGCAGGGAGTGAGGCTTTGGCAGGAACTGCCCAGGGAGGTTTGGAGGTGTCCCTGGAACACCTGGATGTGGCACTGGTGACAAGGTGGGCATTGGGCACAGCTTGGCCTCAATGACTTCGGAGGGATTTTCTCACCTTGATGATTCTGAGAGCAGAAATTCCACCTGATTGGGAGGAAGATACAAAAGGACCTTGGAATGACCTCCTGTCCCTCTTCCCAAATCTTCTGGGCAAGATTTTGAGTCGCCCAAAATCTCTGAGCTCTGTGTTCTTCAGCTCCCAAATTTCACACATTTACTCCCAAAAATCCCTCACATCACCTGAGCTCTCAGCCAAACCCTTGTCCAGGCATCCTGTGGCTGATTTCCCTGCTCCAGGGGTAACATTTCCAGGGATTCTGGCTGCTCCAGGCCCTGCATCTCATGGACAGCACACACAGGATCTGACAAAAGCAAATTTATTTTCTTTTATGAAGCTTATATTACATGCACGGACCAAAGCCAGGACAACAGGTAACAGCAGGGCTGGGGTTTTGTCCAGATTCCATCAGTTTTTTCTGGAATCCAGAGGCCAAATTCAAGGCTATTTTTTTTTCCCTTAGAAAATACAATCATAATACAAGGAATGTTTTTTTTTTTTAAATTATTTTTTCACTTCAATTCTTCCTCCTCCTATTCCCTGCATACAGCAAATGCTCCAAAAAAAGGAGGCAGGAGGGAAAAATCTAAACCACACACACTCCCCTCCCCCCCTAAAAATTCCCTAAAAGCCACTGAGATGGGAGGACCAAACCTAGTTCTATCCAGAAAAAAAAAAAAATACAAACAGAACATCAGGAATAGAGCTCTGACAGGAGCAGTACCCTCAGGATTTTCCTAGAAAAAAAACCAAAAACATTTCCCACATTTGTTCAATGAGATGCTCCAAAATCCCTTCGGATCCGGTTCTCTCGGGGTTTGGAAAAGCAGCTGGATACACAAAGATTGGTTTGGAAAATAAAAAATATTGCATTCTTGGCAGAGTCTGCTGGCTATTCTGGCTATTGCCACAGCCAGCAGAGCGAGGTGGAGATGGCAGAGCCTGCTCTAGGCTCCCTCTCAGGTGTGTTCCTGGCCCCAGGTGGGGCTGGCAGAGATGCCTGGGGGTGGATTTGGGGTCACCAGGTCCCTGCTCAGTCCCCTGTCACCTGTGTGGCCTGGCTGTCCGAGCTCTGGCTGGTGGACTGGATGAACATGGGCTGAGTGATGTCCTGGCCCGCTGGCATTGTCACCTGCTGGATCTGGTACAGCTGCTGCAGACACACAAGGGGACAAAGGAACCTCTGTCAGTGCTCAGCATCCCCAGGACCCCCCAGATTCCCCAAAACCCCCAAATCTGCTGCTAATTCCCACCAAAGTCCTCCTGGGAATTCCTAAAGCCCAGGCTCACACCAGCTAATTTGAGCTGCCACCAAATCTGCTGCTAATTCCCACCAAAGTCCTCCTGGGAATTCCTGATGCCCAGGCTCACATCAGGACCCTTCTGCCCACTGACTTCCCAGAGAAGCTGTGGCTGCCCCTGGATCCCTGGGAAGTGTCCAAGGCCAGGCTGGACAGGGCTTGGAGCATCCTGGGATAGTGGAAGGTGTGTCCCTCACATGGTTGGAAGTGGATGAGCTCACAGGTGCTTCCAACCCAAACCATTCCATGATTTATGACACTTATGGAACATCCAGATCTTCAAACCTTTATTCCTGAATTGCTTAGGACTGGATTAATTCAGAGCAAAGGCAGCAGAACATTAAGAATCCACCTGAATTTAGATTTTTTTGTTCCCTTATGCTGCTGCAGGCCAGCAGTGCTCCATCAGGACAAAGATGCAGATTTAGGGCAGTCCTTGTGAGCCTCAGTCCTTACCTGTCCATCCGTGAACTGGCTGAACTGCTGCTGCCCCTGCTGCACCTCTGTCTGTGTTATCTACAGAGATAAGAGCAGCTGATCACTGCCAGCCCTTCCCACAGGGTCACAACCCCACCAACACCAGCCTGCTGCTGCCTGGGCAGAGCTTTTGAACCATTTGCCAGCACCCCAACCGCGAGAGGAACGGCAGCCACGGACACTTCCAGAGCAAACACCACCTTCCAGACCAAAACCAGGTCCTTCCAGACCAAAACCAGGTCCTTCCAGACCCAAAACCAGTCCTTCCAGACCCAAAAACCACATCCTCTCTGCCTCCCCTGAGGAGAAGGTGGCCTCCAGGCCAGTGGGAAGGCAGAGAAGGAGCCCTCAGCCTCAACGCCGCTCCCGATGTTCCACCTTTCCTGCACGGCTCCTCCCTCACCCAGGCAAGAAGGAGAAGGAAAGAGAAGGTTGATGAGCCCAAAATGTTACCTGCAAGCAGCTCAGAAGCAGCAGGAGCTCCACCCAGAGCCACACACACACACACACAAGCTTTGCATGCACCTCTCACAGACACCTAAAGGTTTCTGCTACGCTCCTTCATTTTTAATTAAAAAAAACAAACCCCAAAATTCTGACAAACAGGAAGAAAAGAAAAGTAGGAATCCTAACCCAAGAGGTGGTTGAAATCCCCTGGAATTCGCAGCTTCAGGAGCTAGGGAAGAAGCCTTGGAGGCAGCCCCTGTGGAGTGCATACCTGCTGTGCATTGGTTGCAAGCGTCTGGATCTGCCCCTGGACTACCTGGGTGCCTGACACGGGTTGGGCTAAGCGGATATACTGCAGCTGGCCAGCATTCAACTGGACCTGGAGACAGGTGGAGGGGGCAGGGAAAGAAAATGAAACAGGTCACTCTGCACCCTGAACACACAGCAAAATTCCCTGCTCGATTCCACCAGGGGAGCTGGAGTTAGAGGGCAGCTCCTCCCGGAATTCCGAAGGGTTCCCGGCAGGAACCACCTAAAGGCAAAACCCCAGGGCACAGAGCTCCTGGGTATCCCTGAGGCATCACATTCCTCCTTTTTTTCCAGGCTGGGAAGGGGCAGTTAGTAGCTAAAGCATATTAATGGCTCAGTTTCTTAAGGATTTGGGAGGAGTTTTTAGTTATAAGAATTAAGTTTTCCTCCTTTGAGGCAACATTTCACATCAACTGTTAGGAGCTGGCAGCACCAAATCATATCCTACACCCCTATCAAATCCTGCACCCTTATCAATCACATCCTGCCAAAAAAAATTAAGGAATAAGCAGGACTTTTCCCCATAAATAAAGCCAGCAGGGATGGCAAACCCCAAGGATATTTCTGGAAGCTCTGAAGGCAGTGCTCTGCCAACACCTGTCAAAGCCCACCTGGCACAGGCTCAGCTTTTTTTTTTGGTGTCAGGGCTTCCTGTGAGAGATTCAACCCCTAAATTTATTCCCTGAATCCCCTCAGTTTGGGAGGTTGGATGCTAGGGAATGTGGGACATGAAGAAAATACAGGTTAATACACACACCTGAGAGCAATAATAATGTCACAGACACCACTGCTGGATTTTCCTTCCTTTACAACATTGAGGTTCACAGATTTAAGGGTAATTTTATACCAAAAAAACGGGTTTTGATTTTTTTTTCTTTTTAGAACACACAGGACACTCTAAAAAACTGCTGACTGAAAAGGAAGTGCCTGGAACGTGGTCCTGGCATTCCCAGAAAAGCCACCAACTCCCCCATTTGTGTCTGAAAGCTCCAAAATTATTTCAAGAGCAAATAAACCCCCCCTGAGCAAGAACATTTCAATAAAAAAACTGGTTTCTGCATTGAGATCTGCAAGGAGGTCAAGTTTTCCACGCTGGGGGATTAGGTTTTAATTAAATCATTAAATGATGGTGGAAGAGAGTTGGGAAAAGTTCTTCCAGGAAGAAGAAGAAGCTCCAAAGAACCTGCCCAAAATGAGGTGTGGGTAAGACAAAGATTAAATTTAACATAAAATTCATGTGGCTAAACAATTTTCACTTAATGAGGGATGGATATAATCCAGGTAGGATGGATTCCATACCATTTTTTTTTTTCTCTGTTCAAAAATAAATTTCCCTTTTCTACTTTATTTCTGGAATAAAGAGCAACAGGGAGTGTGCACAGCACCAGGAAGATGTGGAAAACCAGGAGGAAGATGCTCCCAAAACTCCAGAGGCATTTCCAGTTTCAGGAGAGAGTTCCCAACTCTCTTTGGGTGATCCAAGATTCTTTGCTGAGCCCTCAGAGTGCACAGAGCTGTCAGAAGATGGCTCTGACTGTGCCAAAAGAGGAAGGAAATAAGGGGAAAAAAATAAGAAGAGCAAAGCAGGAAGAGCAGAACAGACCAAGGACTGGAATTATGTGAAGCCAAATCCAGGTTTTTCTCCAAGTTTTATTTTATTTCACTTGCTGGAAGTCACTTCAGCACCAACTGTGGTTCTTCACCAGAAGAATCCTCCTGGTTGTGCAGCCAAATGGGATCTCTGCTGGCTGGGGAGCTGGGAATTGGGATTATTCCATCCCACATGGCTGCTCTGCAGTCCTGCAGCTGTCAGAGATCCAGGTATTCCCAAAAAATTCCACACTCCAGCCCCTGAGGAGCAGCCACAGCTCCCTGATCCTCCACAATCCCAGGAAAGAGGGAGGGAAAAGCAAATTCTTGGTCAAAACCAGCCTGTCCAAAACCACAGGATCACTTCCCAAAGGATCCTCCTGGATTTTCTTCAGGAGGTTTTGGCCCTGAACAGCAACTTTGTAAGGAATTCTTCCTCCCAAGAAAAGTCCAAGCCCCTTTCTGTAGTTCCAGCAGTCCCTGGAGACAACTGGGGACAAATCTGAGTTATCCTTTCCTTGCTGGAGATCTCCTTCCACAATTCTTTGAGGAATAAATCTCTCAGAGAGATTTTCACAAGGAGAAGAAGAGAAAAAAAGAAATGGAAAAGAAGGAAAAAACCCCAACAAATGGAAAAGAAAGAAAAAAAAAAGAAATGGACAAGAAAATGCAGAGAAGACAAATGGTTCCTTGTAGAATTTTATTTAACAAATAAAAGCCAATTTGGGAATTTCTTCCTTCCTGATCAACACCTCAAGGCAGCAGGAATCAGCTGAAGACTCAAGGGATGAAAAGAGCTGGAAAAATCTGGCAGCTCCCCCAGTCCAAACCCTTTCCAAGATGCTCTGGCACAGCACGAGCAGAGGGAAGCTCAGCAAGGCTGGAAAGGCAAAACCTGTGTGAAAGCTCTGATCTCACAGAAAAACTGAAATCCAAGTGAAATGTCTGGCCCTGGGAGACCTTTAGGTTCTGGAACACAGAACTGGCTGATTTTTATTTTTTTTTTCCCCTCTAACAGGTGTGATATTTTCCAGCTGGGAACCAAAAGCCACAGCTTTGTTGTGGTTCTAAGTTTAATATTAATTTTTTGTTTTCTTAGGACACATTTCAGAAAGTTTTGGTTATGTTGGGCACCCAAAATCCCATTTTTAAGGGTGATGTAAAAGTGAGGTGGTATCTCCTGGTTCTGCAAAGCCATTTCTCCAAATATTTTGGAGAAATATTTCTTCTAACATTAAAGTTTATTAATAACTCCCAGATGGCACCTTTCCCACACAGCCTGCCAGGTCAGGACTTCAGATTGCAGAGGCACAACCAAGTAAAGGCAAAAAGAAATGAATTCTCTTTTTATTCAGTCCAGGCTGTGGTGAAAAACTGAGGTTCAGCCAGGAAATATTTGATTTACTGCTTCCTAATCACAACTATTTCACTCAGGGGAAGGTGTTTGGGGTGGGCAAGGAGTCTGGACTAAATGGATTAAGATTTATTTCCCCCTTTATACCACACTTGGTTGATTTTCCTAAGTGCAGGAACCACACCACTCAATCCAAACTTCCTCTGCCAGTTAACAAAGCAAACAGAAACAAGCCTCATGCTCACAAAAAAAAAAAAAACAGCTCAGGGGGACTTTTGCACCTTTCCTCCTGGCAAATCTTACCGGGATTTGCTGGATTTCTCCCGTGTTGGTGATGATTTGCTGCATCACTTGCATGGTTTGGCCTGTGCCACTCTGAGCCTGCTGGGTCTGGCCCTGGGGCTGGGCCTGCACGATCTGCACCTGCTGCCCCTCTCCCACCTGCATGGTCACAGGGGTGGTCTGCACAAAAAAACAAACCCCAAAACACCAGGGATGAGGATCCAGGAGGTGGAAAATCCGTGAGATGGCAGGATTGGGGCACACTGAGCCTGAACTGCAGCTGCTGCTGGGGTTGGGGTTGGGGCAGGCCTGTCCTGCACGCAGCAGTTGTGAGGATTAAACCAGCACAGAGGAGCTCAGGGCCTGGTGAGGCACTGTCCTGAGGGATCTGACCCAGGAACAGGGCCAGGGATCCCATCTGGCCCAGGAGAGCTGAGGTTGCCCCACAGAAGTGTCCTGCCTTGCTTTGGACAGGGTGAGATTTAATTCCCTCCCCTCCCTCCCAACCCATCCCACAGATCAACCCCACCATTTCCATGCTCTCACTGCTGTTCCTGATCAATCCAATCAAGGATTTCCCTGAGCCCCTGGGCCTGGCTCACCTGGCCCAGACCCACATTAAACCAGCACAGAGGAGCTCAGGGCCTGGTGAGGCACTGTCCTGGGGGATCTGACCCAGGAACAGGACCAGGAACCACATTTGGCCCAGGAGAGCTGAGGCTGCCCCACAGAAGTGTCCAAGCTAAGGCAGGACAAGGACTGGATCAGTGGAAGACCCCTGATCATGGAACAGGGTGAGATTTAATCCCCTGCCCTCCCTCCCAACCCATCCCAGGGGTTAAACCCACGGTTTCCACGCTCTCAGTGCTGTTCCTGATCCCCCCACCCGAGCATTCCCCCGAGCCCCTGGCTCACCTGGCCCTGCTGGGGCTGGGCAATGATGATCTGGCCTGGCTGGATGGTGGTGGTGGCCGTGGTGGTCTGCTGGCCCTGCTGCTGGCCCTGCACCTGCACTGCTGCTGGCTGCTGGGCCAGGGTGAAGTAATACTGCACGGGCTCTGCCGGGGTGACAGCCTGGCGCACCTCCTCCTGGGGGAAAACAGGAATTGGGATGGGAACGTGGCACCCACCCACCCCACAGCCCCCCAGACACAGCCCCTGACAAAGGAGCTTCAGCACCTCCCTCAGAGCAGCTCAGCCTGAGCTGCTGGAACCTCTCTGGGAATGGGGAGTGTTCCCAATAAAGTGTGGGCAATGGGGAGGAGGAGCCGTGAGGAGGAGGAGGAAATGATCACAGCTGAAAGTCGTGCAACTTCCTCAGGACGCTGGAATTCACCAATTCCAGCACAAGAGGAATGGTAAATGCCCCAGAGCCTCCTCTGAGCCCCAGCCCCTCTCCTGAGCTCTGTTCCCAACCCTCCACAGAGCTCTGCTGTCAAAACCCAGGGAATACAAGTCAGGGATTTGATGCTTGCTGTCGTGCCTGGAGTTATTTGTTTAAATCCAGCTCTGCCAGGCTGGCAGCCATTCCCTGCTGTGGCAGCAGGGATAGCTCAGCAGTGGGAAGAACCAGAGGCTCTGCCCTGCCTGCCTTTCTTTCATCTCAGCAGAGAAAAGCCCCTCATGACCAACGACATTCCAGGGTTTTCAGAGATTCCAGGGATGCAAACCCTCCAGGAGCAGAACTGCTGAGCTCCCCAGAGCAGTTGGATGAGGGCAGGTGCAGCTCCCAGACGTTCACTCCATGGCAGAAGGCGTAAACAATCCTCTCCCAGCCACCTCGAGTTCACAGCTGAGAGTGTAGGATGTTTACACGTGCTACAACATGGGCCACTGCCACTTCCAACAGCCTGCTGGAATCCCTGCTTTGCTCAGCCTTGCTCATGGATTCCCCTTCAGCTCATCCAGCTGGGCAGGAAAAGGAAAATTCACATTAAACAGGAGCGTGTCTGGGTGGGTATGGGGCTGCAGGGAGGAGTTTGTTGGCTTAGAAGCTGTTTTTTTGTTTTTTTAGGGAAGCCAAAAACTGTTTTTCAGGAGCTACTCCAACAGAAAATCACATCCCAAAGATTCAATTTGATCCCAGCTGGCTGTAAAAAAAAAAAAAAAAGACCAACTTTGAGCCTGGCTCTCAGGGAAAACACCACAACCACCACCAAACAAAACACTTCCCACTCCTGCAGCTCCCTGTTATTCCCATTCCCCTCATTAATTCCTCTGAAGGAAGGAGTAGTAATAAATTAAAATATATTTTCAGCAGGGCTGGTCTGCAGTGAACCCACAGGCACTGAAGAGCTGGGGCTGCTCTAAGCCCAGTCCTTAGGTTATTTCTGGAGTGCTCCAATCCCCAATTCCAGAAAATCCTGAAATAATTAAGGCACTGAGCATCTATTCCAGGTTCAATCCTGTTTGCCACAGGCAGGAATGACTTTAAATCCAAATCTGCTTCCACTCCCTCCCATCCCAGCCTTTGCCATCTTTTTATTTCCTGGAGCAACACAACACCAGGATTTCATTCCCAGCTCCTCCAAGAACCAACACTGCCTTGTCAAATAACAGATAAAATACAGATTGTAATGCTAGCAAAAAAAATATAAAATAATCCAGGCTCAGGCAGCCACTTTTCCACAGGATTTTTCCCTGTAAATCCTTAACCTACATTCCTAGGGGGCATCTAGTTCTCCATTCAATTTTTCCTGCTGGAAAAAGCATTCCTGGGGATCCAGCAGTGGTCACAGATGGGTGAGGAACATCTGCCCCCCAAACTGCCCAGCACTGCCTGGCTGGGATGGAGCAGCAGTTATCCCAGATGTTGTACACACTCCTGAAGGGCTCCAGGAATTCCTTGGATTCCAGAGCTTGGATGTTCTGTAATCACAGTGTCCTGATGGGAATCAAGCAAGGGGAAGACAAAGGGAATGGCTCTCCCTGCCAAACATGGTGCACTGCTAAAAATAGAAAAGGACAGGAATGAGGCACCTCAAGGGAAAAAAAAAAAAAAAAAATAAAAAGTGTATTTGCAATGCCAGAATGGAAATTTCAATGATTCCAGCTGAAAAAGAAACTCCAGTGAAAGAAGAGCAGCTGTGGGGGCTGTTTTGTCTTTTAATTAACACCAAACTAATGAGTTTGGGAGAAATCATGAGGATTTATGTTGATATTTCCATTTTATGTGGAGTTCCCAGCACACCTGGCATGCTGATTTTAACCCCAGGAGCAGCAGGATGGATTCTCCTAGATATTTAGGACAGGGAAAAGTGTTTTCCTTATTTTCTAGACTTGCTGGAAATCAGGCTGGAAGTGAAACCCAGCTCAGGGCACCATCCCAAAGGAAGAGGTGTGGATTCCCTCCTTTTACTGTCACCCCAGGAGCACCACGAGGACAATTCCAGGCACAAAATCCAGCTCCAAATGGGAATGCTGCTCTGTACACTCAGAGCAGACAGAATTCTCCATGCTATCCAGGATTTAGAGTGGAATAGAGGAAAAAAAAACCATTTCAGAGCCAAACTTGCAACTCAAGATAATCCACAGGGTCCCAAACTCCCCAGTTTTTAGGGACAACCTGGATTTTTCCACACCACGAACTGACAGAAGTAACAAAAAGCAGTTGTTTAAACAATATTTTGATTTTTTTGTTTTATTGCAGGAGCAAGGAGCAGAATTATCCAAACAGGGCCTCCTTGAGGGGAACCCAGAGTTCTGATCCACTCAGAGCAGACAGAATTCTCCATGCTATCCAGGATTTAGAGTGAAATAGGGGAAAAAAAAAAAAACATTTCAGAGCCAAACTTGCAACTCAAGATAATCCACAGGGTCCCAAACTCCCCAGTTTATAGGGACAACCTGGATTTTTCCACACCATGAACTGACAGAAGTAACAAAAAGAGGTTGTTTAAACAATATTTTGATTTTTTTTTTGTTTCATTGCAGGAGCAAGGAGCAGAATTATCCAAACAGGGCCTCCTTGAGGGGAACCCAGAGTTTTGATCCACCAGGGGGATTTTAAATTTGCAGGCTGAGGGATCCCTGCAGCTCAGCTGAGAGCAGCAGCCTGCTGCTGTAAACATCCGACTGAAAGCTCCTTCCAGCACCTTCCAGCTTCCAGTCAAGGATGTTTACAGAGGCACTGACTGCCCCAAAGGATGCAGGAGGGAGATTTTTACAACCCACAATTCATAAAATGCAATTAAACACGTTTTTTTCCCCCCCAAGTTAAATTTTTCCCACTGGCACCATTTGGGATCAGAAGTGTTCAGGAGTGTTTGTGTGCATCTCCCACTCGAGCTCTGTTTCCATAAAAACCTCAATGGGTTTGGTTTTTTATTGATGATTTTTATTATTTTTTTTTAATTTAAGAATCTTCTTTTTAGTTAAGAATTTAAGAACCTGAAAACCACAGGAAAAAAAACCTCATGTTTAAATCTGTGTACCTTGACCACCTCTATTTTCATCCAGAGGCTGAAACCACGCTGAGGGAAGCAGAAAAAATCCAAAATTTTGTGTCTCACCTGCCTTTTTGGAGGCTTCAGCTCATCCCTGGGGACGATATCGATCAGGAAATCAAACTGATCAAACTTGGTGATTGCCATGGCAATGTCATTCCTCTGGAAAAACAAAGGGAAAAGCATTCCTCAGCTCCAGGAGGGGTTTAGCACGGGATAAATGAAGTTAGAGGGGCTGAAAGCTGAGGGGAAAAGGGAAGGAATGTCTCCTGCAGGAGCAAAACCTCCAAAATGTGCAATAAAAAAAGGTTTTTAGCAACTTTAGCCTGGTTTAATGGATATCAGATGTGGTGCCCACCCCTAAATCAGCATTCCCAGCCCAGGGACAGGAGAGCTGATGTGGGCCTGAATATCCCAATTTTTCCCCTCACCTGAGGGCTTGAATTAATGGTTGTTGCATCTTCCAGTAGTTCTGCTCAATATTTAAGACTAAAAGTGAAAACCATCTCTTCTTCTCCATAAAAAGACCTTAAAAAACTACATTTTACTCTTCAGCCATTAAAAACTGAATATTACTGAGGGCCTCTCAAGCTGCAAAAGCCAATCTGTATTTTTTTGTATTTCTATTTTCACTTCCACCACCACAACCCAAACCTCTACAAGTTTAAACCACAACTAATAACAACCAGAAATTCAATCAGAATCAAGAGAAAATCAAAATCCATCAGAAAATTCAATGGAGCAGTTGCTCCAGCAGGTCACGCTCAGCTGAGAGATGCTGCTTGGGTGAGTTTATTTTAATTAAATTAAAAAAAAAAATCCTTCCAGCTGTGCTGTTGTGTGCTTGTACCTGGGTTGCTGGGTACAAAACACACCTGGGTTTGTGGGATTTGGGATCAGGTGGGATTTGGGAGCTCCTTTACCTGCAGGGTCCTGCGTTTGTTGTCCTCTGTGTGGATCCAGGCTCGCAGGGTCAGCTCGGTGATGGAAATCTGGGCAGCCTTGGCAAACAGCACTGGGGCTTCTGCACTGATCATCTGCCAGAAAATGAGATTATTTTCTATTTTACCACGAGGTTCTAGCAGTGCAAAGAAGAATTCTGTCACCTGAGGAGAAGCTGGGTGGTTAAATGTGGATTTGGGGGAGTTTTCCCCTCAGGATTTTCCCTCGGGTTTGGTTAAGATGATGAGAGGAGAGGTTTGGGTGTCTAAAATTTGGTTTGAAAAAATTAAAGATATAAAATCATGGATTAAGGGCATAAAATCATGGAATGGGATGATGGAATGGTTTGGGAAGAGACCTCAAAGCTCAGCTCATCCCAAAACCTCAGACACCTGATCCAGGGGTCAGCTCGGTGATGGAAATCTGGGCAGCCTTGGCAAACAGCACTGGGGCTTCTGCACTGATCATCTGCCAGAAAATGAGATTATTTTCTATTTTACCACGAGGTTCTAGCAGTGCAAAGAAGAATTCTGTCACCTGAGGAGAAGCTGGGTGGTTAAATGTGGATTTGGGGGAGTTTTCCCCTCAGGATTTTCCCTCGGGTTTGGTTAAGATGATGAGAGGAGAGGTTTGGGTGTCTAAAATTTGGTTTGAAAAAATTAAAGATATAAAATCATGGATTAAGGGCATAAAATCATGGAATGGGATGATGGAATGGTTTGGGAAGAGACCTCAAAGCTCAGCTCATCCCAAAACCTCAGACACCTGATCCAGGGGTCAGCTCGGTGATGGAAATCTGGGCAGCCTTGGCAAACAGCACTGGGGCTTCTGCACTGATCATCTGCCAGAAAATGAGATTATTTTCTATTTTACCACGAGGTTCTAGCAGTGCAAAGAAGAATTCTGTCACCTGAGGAGAAGCTGGGTGGTTAAATGTGGATTTGGGGGAGTTTTCCCCTCAGGATTTTTCCTTGGGTCTGGCTGGGTTAAGATGATGAGAGGAGAGTTTTGGGTGTCTAAAATTTGGCTTGAAAGGATTAAGGATCTAAAATCATGGATTAAGGGCAGAAAATCATGGAATTGGATCATGGAATTGTCTGGGAAGAGACCTCAAAGCTCAGCTCATCCCAAACCCTCATCCAGGGGCAGCCACAGCTGCTCTGGGAATCTGTGCCTGAACTCCCAAGGTAGGAGTTCCCAATATCCCAATTTCTTCAATTATCCCAAATTTCTGCC
Source organism: Sitta europaea (assembly GCA_013400255.1). NCBI lineage: Eukaryota > Metazoa > Chordata > Aves > Passeriformes > Sittidae > Sitta > Sitta europaea. Next base: position 12,113 of record VXBS01004068.1, on the reverse strand, counting down.
CTTTTTCCATTTAAACCCACAGCAACAGTGGATATTCACCAGCACTTTCCTTGGGGTGTCCAGAGAGGATTCTGGAAATTGAGAGGAACACGCTGAGGGCTCGTTTTAACATTTAAATAATTAAAAATAAATGTGAAATGGCAAAGGAGCTTTGGAGGGAAGACTCAGCCTCACCAAATTCCTGTTCCTTAAAAATCACCTGGCACCAGTTTTACTCAAAGGAAGCAGTTTTGCTATCAGCTGCCTGGGCATTCATGTTTATTAATTAAACTTTAAATAGGAATATTCCAGATTGGCCAGAGAGTTTCCCTGCTCTCAACTCTGCCTTAAAATCTCATTTTCCCCTTTATAAATCATAAATTTGGCATTTTTATTTGGTTCAGACACTGAGCTGGACCCTCAGAAGTCTGGGATCATCCTTTTCCAGGGAGTTTATTGAATAGAGAATTTTCAGGATCTCATTTAAATTAAGGGCTGAGAGAAGGATGGTGTCACATTGAGAAAAAAAAAGAATAAAAAAGGACAAACAATTCTCTTCTCCCTCAGGAATTAAGTAAATAAAAAACCAAGGATGAGTGGAGCAGCACAGAGTTAAAAACTGCAGGTGATTCCTTTTTCCTTCTTTCTGTGTCAGGGAGTTTTCATCAATTTTGTCATCAAAATCCTAAATACTGGGATCATACCCAGCTTATCCACCTGAATTATTGCTGATTTTTCCATAAAAAAAATAAAATAAATGGCACAAATTTAAGTGATGTCAATCTAGTGGGCTCAAACCCATGTTTATCCACCTGAATTATTGCTTCTTTTTTCCATAAAAATGGAATTAGGTGGCACAAAACCCACTCTAAATCTTTGTGAGAGTGGAGAAAAACAAAGAGGGAACTTGAGAGAAGACAGTTAAGCACTAGGGAAAAAACAGAATTATTTTTGTATTTATTATACCCCTAAAGTGGGATTTATCACCAGAAAACTGAAAAATCAAAATCCCAAATGTTTCTGCTTTCCCAGCTCAGTTTAACTACACAAGGCCAAGGGAGTTTTGTTAAAAAAAAAAGTTTAAAAATAAGAAAAATAACGACTTTCAAGGAACAATAGGTAAAATAGAAATGCTTTTCCAGGATGATAAATTGCAGGTAAAAGCCCTGAATGTACCTTCACATCCTCATCCAGCTTCATGATCTTCTTAATCCGAGCCAGGGGCAGCTCCTGAACTCTGAAATCTTTCTGCAGAGAGATTTGAGAGACTTTTTACTGCTATTAAACTGAAATTAAAAGGTAAAAAATACTCAACTCATCAGTGTTTAACAGAATTAAACTGGCTAAAATCAGATTTGTTCCCTTTCAGGTGTGGCAGCTCTTCCTGAGGGCTGGAAAGTCTCTTTTTTTCTTTTTGGTGTTTTATATTGATTGATTTCTTCTGGCAGATATTTATATTCATTATTTCACTTGCAAGCTGAAATCTTCCTGAAGAACAGAATGTTTCTGATGTCACACATTTATCCATCTATTTATATTTGAAACAACTAATTCAATTATGTTTCCTGGGCTCCAGAAACCATTGGAATTTATAAAAAAATCACTGGAGAAAATGAAGGTAAACAAGAGCTGGATGAAATCCTGGCTTTATTTGTATTTCTCTGCTGCCAAATCCTAATTTTGGTGTTAAAAACCTTGCAAGGACCTGGTTGAAAAGATCAGGTTTTTGTTTTTTAGGTGGATTTCTCTCTGTTTTCCAGTCAGGAATGGTGATTTAGGAGCAAATCTGCACCCACACATTCCCTGGAGAGAATTCCTGGGCTCAGGAAACCACCAAGAGGCTTCTCCTTTCCCTGAAGACAAAAAATGGAATTAAAATAAATTAATTAATCCAGTGTATTCCTGCCAGGCACCTCTTAAAAAAAAAGGAGAAAGGCTGAGGTTACATCCCACTGCATCAGGAATGAAGAATTCCTACTCACAAAAGATTTCTTAAAAAAAATTAAAATAAAAATCTTCCCTTTTTAACAAAAATGTCATAGGAAAATAATGGGAAAGTCATTTCTTTGGGGAAAAAGCACTGCAGGATGTGTAAGGGAAACAAAAGAGGGGGGGAAAATGCTGAAAATGCTGATTTTTATTCAGAATTTCTCCTCTGTGCTTCTTTCCAGTGAAGAAAAATGTGGATGTTGTGTGTGGCCCAGCCAGCACTTCAGCAGGGGAATTTAATTTCATTAATATCCAGCCCATTTATAAATATTTATATACATTATTTTATACAGATATAGAATTAAAAAGCATTTTTTACCCCTCATTCTGCAGAGAAACCTGAGTGTGGTGTTCCAGCTGTAAGCCAGAATTAAACTATTATTTTTCCTGTTTTTTTTTATTTTTGAATACTGGATCCCAGAACAGAAACTCATCCAAGCTGAGCTCTGACAGGAATTTTCCTGGTATTTTTTGGGAACACCAAATCCCAGAACAGAAACCTGTTCAAGCCAGCTTTGACAGGAATATTCCTGGGTTTTTTTGGGAACACCAGGATCCCAGAACATAAACCCATCCAAGCCGAGCTTTGACAGGAATTTTTCCTTGTTCTTTTTGGGAACACCAGGATCCCAGAACAGAAACCCATTCAAGCCAAGTTTGACAGGAATATTCCTGGGTTTTTTTGGGAACACCAAATCCCAGAACAGAAACCCATTCAAGCCAACTCTGACAGAATTTTCCTGGTTTTTGTTTTTTGAATACCAGATCCCAGAACATAAACCCATCCAAGCTGAGCTTTGACAGGAATTTTCCTGGTATTTTTTAGGAATACCCAAATCCCAGAACAGCAACCTGTTCAAGCCAGCTTTGACAGGAATTTTCCTGGTATTTTTTAGGAATACCCAAATCCCAGAACAGCAACCTGTTCAAGCCAACTTTGACAGGAATATTCCCGGGTTTTTTTGGGAACACCAGGATCCCAGCACAGAAACCCATTCAAGCCAACTCTGACAGAATTTTCCTGGTTTTTGTTTGTTTTTTGAATACCGAATCCCAGAACAAAACCCCATCCAAGCCAAGCTTTGCTAGGAATTTTCCTGGTATTTTTTAGGAATACCCAAATCCCAGAACAGAAACCCATTCAAGCCAAGTTTGACAGGAATATTCCTGGTTTTTTTTTGTTTTTTGAATACCAAATCCCAGAACAAAAACCCATCCAAGCTGAGCTTTGACAGGAATTTTTCCTTGTTCTTTTTGGGAACACCAGGATCCCAGAACAGAAACCCATTCAAGCCAAGTTTGACAGGAATATTCCTGGTTTTTTTTTGTTTTTTGAATACCAAATCCCAGAACAAAACCCCATCCAAGGCCAGCTGTGCCAGGGAATTGCCCTTCTCCCTGGGGCTCTCACCACGGTGAGGTTACGGATCTCCTCCATCACCCGGGGCCAGAAGGACTGCAGGCTCTGCTGGGCGTCGCTGCTGCCCGCCGCGCCGAAGCCGCCGTCCGTGGACATCCTGGCACCTGGAGAGGGGACAAAAATCCAGGAATGAGCAGGGTTAAAACCAGGAATGAGCAGGGTTAAAAGCAGGAATGAGCAGGGGTTAAAAGCTCAGGGTGAAATTCCATCCTGTGAAAGGTTGGGGATGGGTTTTGCAGAGGAGTTGTGGGTGTTTCGTGCTTGGAAGGTGGGATGATCCTTAATGAGCTTTCCCACCCAAAGCTGTCTGTAATTCCATGATTCTATATCCCAGGAATTCAAAGAAGGGTTTGGAAAACCATCATCAGAAGAAATGGTAGCCCAGGTCTCACAGGTCCTGATTTGGTTTTTTGAATTAAATTGAGTTTTCCATACAAAAAGTACAATGACCATTTGCTTCCGTGGCTGTTTGACACCACGGTGTCATTTTGGGGCTTTCCAGAAGTTTTCAAATCCTTCTTTTCCTCAGACAGGATCAACAGGAGGAATTTAAAGTCTGAACAATGCAGGACAGCAAAAGCAGGAAGATTTAAATTCCAAATCTTTTAATTGGAGCTGTTTTCCAAAGGGATGATTAGCCTGGGCTGTTACAAATCCGCTGATTATTCCATTTATTCCCGAGGATATCCATGAATCCAGGGAGATCAGGATCTCTGCTAACAGCTTTATTCACCCAGGGTGAAAACAAAGGGAAAATCCCTGGGATCAGCCTCTCCCTGATCCAGGTGAGGAGCTGGACACTCAGCATTCCCTGGTGTCCCACACCAATTCCCCCCTCAATAAATCCCTGGATCACACTTTGGGATAAGGAATTCTGCCAGCAACTCCTGTTAATATTGACACCGAGCTGGAGAATTCCAGGAGCATTCCTGAGCTTCCTCTGTGACAGCAGGATTCCCAACAGCCTGCAAGGATTGGGAATTCTGGGACAAACACCCAGAGCAGCTCCACAAAGTTTGGGAATGACAGAGGCCACCAGGAGAATTCCTTCTCCTTTAAAACTCATGCCAGGATCAGAGCCAGCCAAAAACTCCCTGGGGGTGAGCTGAGCTCAGCACAGCCAGAGGAATCCTTGGATTTCACACCTGTGTCTGAAGCTCTTGGGGTTTTCCATGTGGGAAGTTTTATAGGGGAATTTTCCAGCTTCACTGTGGCCATGGATATTTCCTTCTCTTTCCTTTCCTATTTTCCCTTTTCTACCCTTTCCTTCCCTCTCCTCAGGATCCCTGAGCTCACCCAACAAAGGCTCCCAAGGGATTTCAGAGCCTTTAAGTGGCCACTCCAACCCCAAATTCTGTTGGAAAACAGGGAAAAGGCCCCAGGGAAGGGCTGGAGCTGTTCCAGGGGGGATTTAGGTTGGATTTAGGGCAAGGTTCTGGGGTTCCTGGGGCTCTCCAGGGAATGGGAACATTCCCAAGGCTCCAGAGCTCCAGGAATGTTTGGACAAGGCTCCCAGGGATGCCCGGGATGGGATTGCTCAGGGATTGCACTGGAGGATCCTGGAGGATCCTTCCAGAATATTCCAGGTGTGCTGGGATGAGCTGAACCACCCTAAACCCAGGCTGGGAGAATTCCAGTGAGGAGATTCATGGGCAGAACGGCTCTGAGGGAGACACCAGCAGGGAATCAACCCCAGAATTCCAACCCCAGAATTCCAACCCCAGAATTCCAACCCCAGAATTCCAACCCCAGCAGGAACCAACCCCAAAAATCCAACCTCAGCAGGGAACAACCCCTTCCCAAAAATCCAACCCCAGCAGGAAACCCTAATCTCTTCCCAAAAATCCAACTCCTTCCCAAAAATCCAACCCCAGAATTCCAACCCCAGCAGGGAACAACCCCAAAAATCCAACCCCAGCAGGAAACCCTAATCTATTCCCAAAAATCCAACTCCAGCATGGAAACCCCTTCCCATAAATCCAACCCTTCCCAAAAATCCAACCCCAGCAGGAAACCTTAATCCCTTCCCAAAAATCCAACTCCAGCAAGGAAACCCTTTCCCAAAAAAACCCAACCCTTCCCAAAAACCCAACCCCTTCCCAAAAAACCAACTCCAGCATGGAAACCCCTTCCCAAAAATCCAACCAGCTGTGGCTGCCCTGGATTCCTGGCAGTGGAATTCCCTTTAATCCTGAATGGCCAAATAATGACCTAAAAATCCTAAATTTTGTCTTTTTTATGTTAAAATAAAAAAAGGAAATAATTCATTTTACAATGATTTTGAAAGTTTCATTCTGATTCTAATTCTTGGGGTTTGTTTTCTTTTTAATGTTAATTAATAAAGTTTTATTCCTTTCAAGCTGGTATTCCTACTTTGCTCTTAATTAAAAATAAAAAAATTCAAATTAACAAATGAAACCATCCCCAGGATTCTGGAAAAACTGGGATTTGCAGAAATATCCTCTTCCCCAGAGCATCACACCTCTGGCAAAAAAAAAAAAAAATCAGAATTCCCCAAATCCTGCAGCTGCTGACAAAACCTGGGAAAATTTTGCTTGGTGGGAGAACCAGGGAAGCATGAAGGCCCCTCTGGGTGAGGATTTTGGGTTTTTTTTGGGAATAAATTCTGCTTTCTGCTCCTTTTTTTGGGTGCCCTGGGATGGGGGAAGCAGCCAAATGGAGCCTTTGGAAAATGTGCCACTTCAGCTCCTGGAAAAAAACCAACCTAGGGGAAAATTGCAAATAAACCCCAAATTTCTGAGCTTGCAATTGCACCTGGAACTGTATCCAAGTTTTGTTTTTTTTTTTTCTGGAAAAACATCAGGTCTGTGTCTCAGTGAGGTGGGAATGGGAATAATGTCCTCCTCTAAGGAAGGTCAGCTCATGGGTTTTGCTGGTTTTAAATCTGATTTTTATTTTAAAATTTCAATTAAATGAAAAAATTAAAATGAATTTTCAATTTTTGCCAAGTTCTCCCCGAGTAAGAAAGAGGGTGGAGAGCAGCTCCAAAGGAAATTTCTCCAAATATTCCAAATATTCTGGGATGCCAGAGGGGAGGAACTCAGCAGAATTCCAGAGATCCTGAGGGGAATCACAAATCCCAATTCACAATTTCCATGCAGAAAATTCCCAGGATTATGGGCAAAATCCCATAAAAATTATCCATGGAAAAAGCAGCACATTCCAGCAAGGATCCTGAAAAAAAAAATTGCTAAAGCATTATGGAAATAAAAATGCTTTGTTCTAAAAATGTTCTGAAGATGCAAATCTCCCACTTTGATGGCATAAAAAGGGAAAATTCCTGCTCTGATTTGACCAAAAATCCAGAAAATACAAGAAAATCCCTTCAGTTTCTGGGAATAATTCCCAAAAAATCTCCTTTTTTTAACTGCCAGGATGCTTTGGAGATGTCCTGAAGTTTGTTCTTGCTGTGGTTAAAAGGTGAAATATTCCTGAGTTTAACTAATAAATAAATATTAAATAGAACTAATAAATATATAAATTAAAGAGTTTAACTAATGGGAGAGCTTTAAGAATTTAAATAATTTGTGATTTTGGGTACAAAACTCACCAAAATTAATTGATTTTACAACAGATTAAGCCCTGAAATGAAGAAATCATTTCATGAGCCAACATAATTAAAATACAGATGTCAGCCCCATTATATAAATGCAAGATATTAGCCTGATTAAATGAAATAAAAGCCAAATTTAGTGGCTGAAAGGTGACCCCAACTCCTTCATTGCTTTCATTGGGACAAAAAAAAAAAGGAGGAAAATTAATTTTTTTTTAAAAATGGGGTTGTTTTGCAAGCTTGAAGTTCCAGGTTAAAATTTTAGGAGAGACTAAAAAATTAAATTCACAGGAAAAAGCCTCCTGGAAAAGGAAATTCTTGGAAAATCAAGGTAGAAAATGAAATGTATAGAGAATAAAACTAAAAAAAAATCAAACTCATATAGAGAATAAAGCTCAAAAAATTTAACCCCATAGAGAATTAAATTAAAAAATCAAATTTCTAGAGAATGAAGCTAAAAAATCCAACTCGTAGGGAATAAAACTCATATGGAGGACAAACCCAGAAAATCAAACTCATATAGAGAACAAAGCTTAAAAAATCAAATTTCTAGGGAATAAAACTTCTAAAAAACAACAACAACAAAAAGAATCCCTGGAGCAGAATTGACACCCAAACTTTCCTCTTTAAAAAAAGCCCTTCCTACCCTTCCAAAGCTGAAAAAAAAAAATTCCAAAATAATCTGAATAATTTGTTAATAAATCCATTTATTAGAAAACCAAGCAAAACTTATTTTCCCCCAAGCCTCCTTTAGGCTAAAACCACCAAAATATTCCAAATATCGGCCGGAATTTCAGCAAGAATTTTATTCTCATTTCTGGGAGCTGCAGGGAAAACACCTAAAAGCTGAATATTCCCTAATTTCAAGGGGGAGCTATTAAAATATTTGAATTTTTTTGCTTCAAAATAAAATATTTTTATTTTATTTTTTGCTTCAAGATGCTGACGGTGACCTTGATGCTCCCGGTCCGGCTCCAGAAGTTCCTCCAACATTCCCCCAATTTTCCAAGGGGGATTTTTAAATTTTTTTTCCTCTCACATCAAAACTGTGACAACACCAAGAAGTCCCAAGAACGGCCCGGGGTTAATTTTCAGCGTTAATTTGGATTTTAAACGCCCCAAATCAGGCTGGGAATAGAGCTGGAGCCCCGGCAATCCTGACAGGGCCTGCACCCCCCTTCCCAAACCTTTACAAGAAAAACTTAACACGACTTAAACCTCCTTAATTTCGCTTTTAAGGTCAACACTCCCCCTCAGAAAAAGAGGAAAAAAGCTGATTTTTCCCCCCTGCCAAGCACAAGCATCTCTCGCGTCTCAACACCCAACCCTAACCCCGATCTCCCACCCACCCGCCGTGTCCTTGACGCGCTCCGAGCAGCTCCATTTTTATTTTCCACCCTCTTTTCCCCTCATAATTTTTTTTTTTTTCGAGGTCCAAAGTGCCGCAAACAAACTTTGTCCTTCAGAGCGGCGGCTGGCAGCGCGGGGATTTCAAGGTCACCCGTGCAGGCCCCGCTCGGGCGGCGGGCGGAGCGCGGCCCGGGGCTCGCTGAGGG